>CM019694.1:20638182-20890682 GCA_009760885.1 Achatina immaculata
ACAAGAACTTAATATTGAAGAAGGCTGGCTAGTAAAGAGGATTAAACAAAGAAAACTTAAATATTTTGGACACATTAAACGTCATGATAATCTAGAGAGGATCTCTTGGAAGGGTACATAATAGGGAAAAGAAAGAGAGGAAGACCAAGGCAAAGATGGCTGCAAGACATCGTTGAGGATATGCAAATGGATGCATCAGCAGCAGGCCATCTTGCTCACGACCGAGAGGCCTATAGGAGTGCTGTTAGGGATGTAAAGTTCGACAAGGGACGTGCAAATGAACGATGAATGATAAATTAGTTTGTTTTTGGATTTCTAGCAGAATCTTAGTCTTCATTTTGAGTTATGTTTTTTTTTGTGAAATATCAAATTTCCTTGGTATAATTCTGTTTTTAGTTTAATATTTCAACTTTTTCAAAATACAGAAATGGCGAACTTTTCAATAATAAACAACAATGGCGATCATTCAACAGAAAAGTTGCTTGTTTTAGTTTGTTTCGTGAGATAAGGGGAGAGAGAGAGAGAGAGAGAGAGATCTGCTGACGTACTTACTCTGATGGGACTTTCTATTTTAGTACACCAGTCTGTCGGTTTGGATATAAGTGACGGAGCAGATGTTGATGTCAATGCGATAATATTACAGAAAATTGATACTTCTCCGAAAAGTCAGTTCTTTAAATGGGTTTTTAAAAATATTTCCACACATTCGTTACTTTGATTAATGTCTACTTTTTTTTCTATTACAAGTTTTAAAATAAAATCAGTCAGTCATTTGCATGTCCCTTGCGGAAATTTGCCTCACTAACAGCTCTCCTGTAGGCCTCTCGGTTGTGAGCAAGATGGCCTGCTTCTGATGTATCCATTAGCAGATTATCAACGATGTCCTGCAGCCATCTTCGCCTTGGTCTTACTCTTTTTTTCCCATTATGTAGCCTTCCAATACGGTCTTCTCTAAATTATATGTCCAAAATATGTAAGTTTTCTCTGTTTAGTCTTCCTTACTATCCAACCTTCATATATTTGCTACTTTTTTTTTGTCCATGATATTTGGAGGCCTCTTCTGTAGCATTTACATTCAAAGGCATTTATGTGTTTCTCAGCTGTTTTGTTAAGTGTTCAGATCTCACAGGCATATGTTGCGATGGGACACATGCACTCCCTTAAAAATCTTATTTTTGTAGTTCTGTCTGCTCCTCTCCACAGCTTCTTTAGTTGTTTTACTTTCTGAAGAGCGATAGAGATGTCTTTCTCTTAATTTCCCTCATTGTATCTCCATTATTAGTTAGCAGTGATCCAAGATATTCAAAACTCTCCACCTCTCCCAATCTTTTCCTCATTGATACATATCTCAGGTGCTTTATTTGTTTTGTCAGGTGTCATTAATATAGTTTTCTTCGCATTAAGACAAGGGTTTTGCTCTTCTCTGCTCTTACAGACTCACATGATTAGTTTTGTTCATTCCTTTTTGTGTGGAAAAGGAGAAGACATTTTGGGGTTTTTTTTAGAACAGTTAATGTCTGGAATCTTATGATTCGTTTATTGTTTCTCTGGTTTCATCTATCTATCTATCTATCTATCTATCTATCTATCTATCTATCTATCTATCTATCTATCTATCTATCTATCTATCTATCTATCTATCTATCTATCTATCTATCTATCTATCTATCTATCTATCTATCTATCTATCTATCTATCTATCTATCTATCTATCTATCTATCTATCTATCTATCTATCTATCTATCTATCTATCTATCTATCTGCCTGCCTGTCTGTCTGTCTGTCTCTCTGTCGTCTACTTTTGCCATATTAAAAAAAAAATCTGATCCATCTTTTAGCAACCAAAAAAAAAAAAAAACCTCACAATGGCAAAACGAACGCTCTCATTGCCAAGCTGTTATAATTACATCAATATCTTTTCTGGTATCAGGTAACGCTGTTTTTCTACTGAAAATAAACTTATGTTGGATCTTTCTGTACATGGATTATTTTATCACACTAGCAATGGGGCGTTTGGTTTACGAGTTTTTGTAATTACTTCTCTAATTATTCAGTCGCAGAAACAAATTTTAGTAGTATTTCCCATTTTCTGAGTTTACTTTCTTGCGTTCTAATAAGGTCATGTGTTGGTGTTGGGGTAGATATTATTTTAAGATGAAAATTGTCACGTGATGTAAGATAAAAATTGTCACGTGTTGTACAAGTAAGGGTAAAAATTCGTCGTATGTATGAGAAATTGAGCTTTTTGCAGGTGATGATGTGGAGAAGACATGAAAATAAAAGTGTTTTTAATGAACATCATTGACTTGTGGTGGCTGGGACATCTCTCTCTCTCTCCTTCTGCTTCATGCCAGTCAAGGTTGGTCGTCATTGATTTCCACAATCATCTGTCCCCTGCTTTTTTCTATAAGCTGTGTGCTGGGCCGTGCTCCGTGGCACACTTTTAGTCAGTCGAACATCTGCACACATAAGTAACTCACATGAATGCTTCTAGGATGGCCACTCTATCTCATATAATGATGGTCACCTTATCTCATATAATGATGGCCACCTGACCTCATACACTGATGGCCACCCTACCTCATAGAATGATGGCCACCCTACCTCATACACTGATGGCCACCTTACCTCATACACTGATGGTCACCTTAAATCATACACTGATGGTCACCCTACCTCATACAATAATGGCCACTCTACCTCATACACTGATGGCCACCCTACCTCATACACTGATGGCCACCCTACCTCATAGACTGATGGCCACCCTACCTCATAGACTGATAGCCACCCTACCTCATAGAATGATGGTCACCTTACCTCATAGACTGATGGCCACCCTACTTCATACACTGATGGTCACTCTACCTCATAGAATGATGGCCACCCTACCTCATAGAATGATGGTCACCTTACCTCATAGACTGATGGCCACTCTACCTCATAGACTGATGGCCACCGTACCTCATAGAATGATGGCCACTCTACCTCATACACTGATGGCCACCCTACCTCATACACTGATGGCCACCCTACCTCATACACTGATGGTCACCCTACCTCATAGAATGATGGTCACCCTACTCATACACTTATGGCCACCTTACCTTAATCACTGATGGACAACCTACCTCTTATACTGATACCCGTATATTCTGGTCATCCAATAAAGCGATATATTACACGAACAGAATAGAAAACATATCAGATAAAACTGGCTTTCCTCTGAATTAATTATGTGCGATGATTTCCAGCGGATTAAAATCGTGGCACGGAGCAAGGCCAACAGATCTTATAGAAAGAACAGAGGGCAGATAGTTGTGGAAATCAGTGACGTTCATTGTTGTCCTTTGAGATTGTTGAGGAGTAACACTGAAGGGAGATAAACCAACGTTATCGGAAATGTTTTTGAAAAAAAATCTTTCACGAGTTCCTGGAGGTTCGTTTTCGTGACAGATTCATTCGGCGTCGGGGTACGTGGTAAACAAAAACTTACTTGTCTTAGAAGATAAAAAGAGAAGTTTAATGATAAAATATAAATATAAGTTTTATGATTAAATATAAACAGTAGTTTATGATAAAATAACAGAAGTTTATAATAAAATAAAAACAGAAGGGTTTTTTTTTAATAAAATAAAAACAGTAGTTTATGATAAAATAAAATAGAAGTTTATGATAACATAAAAACAGTAGTTTATGATAAAATAAAATAGAAACTTATGATAACATAAAAACAGTAGTTTATGATAAACTAAAATAGAAGTTTATGATAACATAAAAACAGTAGTTTATAATAAGATAAAATAGAAGTTTATGATAACATAAAAACAGTAGTGAATGATAAAATAAAATAGAAGTTTATGATAACATAAAAACAGTAGTTTATGATAAAATAAAATAGAAGTTTATGATAACATAAAAACAGTAGTTTATGATAAAATAAAATAGAAGTTTATGATAACATAAAAACAGTAGTTTATGATAAAATAAAATAGAAGTTTATGATAACATAAAAACAGTAGTTTATGATAAAATAAAATAGAAGTTTATGATAACATAAAAACAGTAGTACATGATAAAATAAAATAGAAGTTTATGATAACATAAAAACAGTAGTGCATGATAAAATAAAATAGAAATTTATGATAACATAAAAACAGTAGTTTATGATAACATAAAATAGAAGTTTATGATAACATAAAAACAGTAGTTTATGATAAAATAAAATAGCAGTTTATGATAACATAAAAACAGTAGTTTATAATAAAATAAAATAGAAGTTTATGATAACATAAAAACAGTAGTTTATGATAAAATAAAATAGAAGTTTATGATAACATAAAAACAGTAGTTTATGATAAAATAAAATAGAAGTTTATGATAACATAAAAACAGTAGTACATGATAAAATAAAATAGAAGTTTATGATAACATAAAAACAGTAGTGCATGATAAAATAAAATAGAAATTTATGATAACATAAAAACAGTAGTTTATGATAACATAAAATAGAAGTTTATGATAACATAAAAACAGTAGTTTATGATAAAATAAAATAGCAGTTTATGATAACATAAAAACAGTAGTTTATAATAAAATAAAATAGAAGTTTATGATAACATAAAAACAGTAGTTTATTATAAAATAAAATAGAAGTTTATGATAACATAAAAACAGTAGTTTATGATAAAATAAAATAGAAGTTTATGATAACATAAAAACAGTAGTTTATGATAAAATAAAATAGAAGTTTATGATAACATAAAAACAGTAGTACATGATAAAATAAAATAGAAGTTTATGATAACATAAAAACAGTAGTGCATGATAAAATAAAATAGAAATTTATGATAACATAAAAACAGTAGTTTATGATAACATAAAATAGAAGTTTATGATAACATAAAAACAGTAGTTTATGATAAAATAAAATAGCAGTTTATGATAACATAAAAACAGTAGTTTATAATAAAATAAAATAGAAGTTTATGATAACATAAAAACAGTAGTTTATTATAAAATAAAATAGAAGTTTATGATAACAAAAAAAAACAGTAGTTTATGATAAAATACAATAGAAGTTTATGATAACATAAAAACAGTAGTTTATGATAAAATAAAATAGAAGTTTATGATAACATAAAAACAGTAGTGCATGATAAAATAAATTAGAAGTTTATGATAACATAAAAACAGTAGTTTATGGTAAAATAAAATAAAAGTTTATGATAACATAAAAACAGTAGTTTATGATAAAATAAAATAGAAGTTTATGATAACGTAAAAACAGTAGTTTATGATAAAATAAAATAGAAGTTTATGATAACATAAAAACAGTAGTTTAATGATAAAATAAAATAGAAGTTTATAATAACATAAAAACAGTAGTGCATGATAAAATGTAAGTAATAAAAGGCTACATTAGAGACACGCAGCTATTTGTGACAAGGGCGGGCTAAAACGTTTTGCCTTTCATGAAATACTCATAGCAAAACAGGATATATTTGGCTGTCATAGGTTCTTGTCTGTGATAAGCTCTTCTCTGTGATAGGTTCTTCTCTGTGATAGGTTTTTGGCTGTGATTGGTTCTTGTCTGTGATAAGTTTTTCTCTGTTATAGGTTCTTCTCTGTGATAGGTTCTTGGCTGTGATAGGTTCTTTTCTGTGATAGGTTCTTGGCTGTGATAGGTTCTTGGCTGTGATAGATTTTTTGGCTGTGATAGGTTCTTGTCTGTCATAGGTTTTTGACTGTGATAGGTTTTTGGCTGTGATAGGTTCTTGGCTGTGATAGGTTTTTGGCTGTGATAGGTTCTTGTCTGTGATAGGTTTTTGACTGTGATAGGTTCTTGTCTGTGATAGGTTTTTGACTGTGATAGGTCAATACACCTGTATTGATCAAAATGGCGACCTGACAAGATGTGTGTTTGAAATAAGTTTTTTTTTTCGTTACTGAAAACTGTTGGTGATATTAATATTCATGACGGGTTGAAATTGAGTAGATCTCTGTTAATTTATCGTTGATATATTTCTGTAGGACTCCTAATATTGAAAGACATTGGTTTAATAACTATGTTGAGAGCAATATAAGCTGATGAATAACATATACATTGATTACTTATTTGTTGATTTTGCTGTTTAAACTGATATTTAACAACAATATAAGTTCCATGATTATTTAAAGAAGAGTTGTTTAGTTGCGTTTTCTTTTCGTTTGTGTAAAATGTCGACGTGTAGTCGTATAATCACCTTTCAACTATACCATAACAAAATCAGAACAATATAAATGACTTTTAAACTACAGACAGTTATCACCCCCATTTAAAATCATTTTTATTCCCCATATGGCGCTGTGACCAGCTGACCTTAATATAGCATAGTCCTCTTACACAGAGAAAATATTTAGACATATGTACAGAAAGATATATATATATATATATATATATATATATATATAACAATACATGATATATGACAGTATAATAGGATGTTTTACTAATATACATGTTGAGTATATTTCAGACATAGCGTCTAAGCAGCAGTCATACAGCCTCACTATTCAGAGCTGACCATGTTTTCAAGAATTCAAGATTACACGTTGACATTTAAGGTCAGCGTATGCTACCAACAGAACTGACCATAGATCAGCCAAAGTTTAGCGTTGAACCACCGTACGTGGGAAATTCCAGCCATGTAACATCACGTGCGCCAGAGCTTAGCGAACCAGTAGTGTAAAGCTTCTCACTTTACGCCGTGGACGTAAACAGTTAAATCATGGACAGAAGGTAGAGAAATGGGACTCGTATAAAGTTACGCCGAAGATATGGAGGAGCAGGGATATGATAGCAGCTCATGGGGAGATCAAAGGAAACATTTTCCGGCAGACAGCAGATATCATGTACGCTCTGCCATTTTTTTTTTCTTTAAGCAAAGGTGTATTTTCGTGTTGGACAAATTCTACTGAGATTTGAACAATTATTTATAGTGGAGTACATGAACTTGTGTTAGCGCTAGCAGAACTTGTGTTAACGCTAGCAGAACTTGTGCTCTAAACTGAATGAATCACCTGATCTGACGGGCAGTCTTTTAAAAGTGCAAGGCTGTATTCAGAACACAGCATCCAGAGTAACTAGTACAATCACACGCAACCCCGAGTCAACAAAACATGGCCAGCAAATAGCAGACACTTACCAACGCTAGTGAACAGCAACATCTTGTGTTTATAGCACATAACTAGCCCGATCTGGCGGACAGACATTACAGGTCCAGGTCTTGTATCAGAAAGAGAGAACGTAGCAAAATTGTCGCTGGTCTCAAAAGGAGATAAACACCTCAGGACATATTTAGTATCTATAGGAACAGTACAATGTCAATTAAAAATTGTGTGTATTCCATGCACAAAAATGTTGTAAACAAAACTTGGGGGGGGGAGGGGAAGGGGAATTTTAGCGAGTGAAACGGGGGTAGGGAATGGAGGTCATGAATTTATATATCTAACACGTCATCACGGAGAACCAGTGGGAGAGTGGAAAGTAGATTGATGGGGATTTGAAGGAAGATGCCTCGGGAAAATTCAAGAATATACTAGAAAGAACTTGTGAGAAACGAGGGAAAAGCCAAACGAACAGATATTCAGAACATTACTAAGAAGACGAAGATGGAAATGGCTGGGCCACATACTACGAAATGAAAAGAAAACAAAAGAAAACAAACAAAAAAAAGACATTCTTATTATGCCCTAACTTTGGCACTTCAAAAGAAAAGAAAGAAGGGCAGGCCATTGGGGACATGAAAATGCACAGTATTAGAAGAACTAAAGGGAGCGGGAAAGACATGGTTTGAGGTATCCTGGCGTGCTCATGACAGGATTAGGTGGAGAACCTTTATTGATGCTTCATGCTTGATTGGGAGTACAGAGGAATTATTATTATTATTATTATTCTTTAAGACGTCATTCATTCATTTTTTAAACTGTAACTGCTTGTACCAGTCCACCTAGCACTTAGTTACCATCATAACTGTTGCCCAGAGTCCATGGTCTGACTTGCGGTCTTTATCTTGTCACTTTTCTTTCACTCATGCCTGAAGTGAATTTGTATAGTTCTGGCTAACCATTACAGCGCTATGCTTTTATCATCCTACAGTTGCAGGATTTCATCAGTGATTGTGCCCATTACTGGTCAACCCTTGGTTATGACTTGGCAGTAATGGTCATTACAGCAATAATAACTCTTTAAGTGACATAATAGTTTGCACATTTTCCAGGACACGTTCTGCAAAAAATGCACTTTCTGCAGACACTTAAGAGCCCAAACCTAGCCTCAGGAAAAAGGATGGAGGAAAAGCTGCATCGCATTTACTAATTCACTCATTAGCATGTCCCTTGCGGAACTTTGCCTCCATAACAGCACTCCTGTAGGCATCTCGGTTGTAAGCAACGTGACCTGCTGCTGATGCATCTATTTGCAGATCATCAACGATGTCTTGCAGCCATCTTCTTCTCTTTCTTTTCCCCATTATGTACCCTTCAAAGACAGTCATCGCATACACATGATGAACTCCTGTTTATGATGAGATTCATGGATGTGCCATGTATCCTTTTTCTAGACAGAAGAGAACATGGAACTGAATGAAGATGAGGAAGAATTGAGAAGCACACTGCAGTGGCTCTTTTCTTGATTCAAGGGCTGGACCAAAGAAAGGACCTTGCCTTGGTACTAGCTTTGCGTGATTGTTTGTAACTAATCAGCTTGCATCTCTGCTGCTGTAAACCTTCAGTCAACAAACCAAATATCTGCTCCGCATCTGGTGTTGTCAATGAGTGCGAGGATAGATGTAATTTTATGGAGATGTTTATAAGCAACAACTATCAATCAACCTTTCTTTTTTTTTAATTGATGCGTCAGAAACTATAAAATAGGAGTAGCTGGCTCAGACAACCAAAAGAACTCATTCCCTTAAATTCTCTAAATTTGAAGCACTTGAACATGAAGGTAAGTTCAAAATTTTCTTGAGCAATTAAGCACAAAGGAGAGTTTGGAGATCTCTTATAATCAACTTACAGATGCTAGGTCTTCTTAGCACCAGAATAATGAATTCATTAAATGTATTGTGCAAATAATTACGGCAGTATTGAATAAACTACTGATATGTCAAAGCATTTGTGGTTGCACTTGATGCATGAAATCTACAGATATTACAACCAGAAGACTGCACTCCAGATAAAAAGTGAAAAAGTGTAATAGATTTGAAAGGAAATAGGGAAAATAATATGACACATAACCAAATCTTGATCTTGAACTTCAATACAGGCAAATAAGATGCAGTTTCTCAGAAGAATTTCGGAGTCTTATGGGTGAATGTTTTTATTAAGTAGGAGAGCTTGATAAAAGTCATAATATTAAAAGACAAGTAGAAAAAAGGTAAAGGTAATCCTGTCATGCCTTAGAGGCAAATAAGGATATGGTGTTAGTGCCAATATTTTCCTTGACCTGTCAGCACACTAGAGGGCGATATGGTCAGTATCACGCCTGGCCGCCTTTCCTTCCCCTTCTTCTGAAGTCGGGTACCCATTTCTACAGCTGGGTTACTGCGGTGCCTTCGGCCGGATTCGAACTCCCGACCTTCGCCATGAGAGACCAGTGCACTAACCACTTCGCCACTCAGACACCCATTAAAAGACAAAATACACTCTAAATGTTTTGGACATTTGATGAGAAAGCCTGTAAATTTCAGAGTATCTCAATAATAGTGAAAGCAGAAAAGGGAAAACAACAAAGGACATCAGAGAGAAGAGAAAGAACAGTTTGACATCATGGCATAAAAAAATGTCTAACACGTTAGATGGTTTCAAAGAATAAATATGGTTACTTATGGTGTGGGGCATGGTGCTGAAGTATAAGTTTTTAAGTGTTCCGCTAAATGTATCACTGGATGCGTGTTAGTAATAATCAGCATAATAAAATCATTTTCACAGTAAGTCTCATCATAGCCCAGATTATAACGTAACACACAAGCCTCGTGGCATCAGCTTATTCATTCAGTGAGTTCCATCCATCTGGTTTTCTGTCACTGTACAGTTCACACCACTGTATGTATTCACACATCATACAGGAAAATATGGGCACTAACTCCATATCATACAGCTGAGAAACACATAAATGCCTTTGAATGTAAATGCTACAGAAGAGTTCTCCAAATATCGTGGACACAAAAAAGAACAAATATATCTATACTACAAGAGCTTAATATTGAAGAAGGCTGGCTAGTAAAGAGGATTAAAGAGAGAAAACCTAAATATTTTGGACACATTAAACGTCATGATAATTTAGAGAAGACCGTATTGGAAGGATACATAATGGGAAAAAGAAAGAGAGGAAGACCAAAACGAAGATGACTGCAAGACATCGTTGACGATCTGCAAATGGATGCAGCAGCGGCATGCCGTCTTGCTCACAACCGAGAGGCCTACAGGTGCTGTTTGGGAGGCAAAGTTCCGCAAGGGACATGCAAATGAATGAATGAACTCCATATCCCTATGTGCCGTGCCCTCTAAGGCATGACAGGATTACCTTTACCTTTTTTTTTTAACCATACAGTGATTGTGTTGGATAATACTAAATATTGTATTTTCAGTGCGTTTCTCAGAACTTTAAGAACTATCACATCGCCTGCTCCCCCAGTGTCTGTACATATTGGTAGTTTTCTGTTATGATCACTTATCGCTGCGAGTGGATCTAAAATGAAATGCTAACACCAAAATTTTATGGCTTCAGACTTTTCAGATACTATTGTTGTTGGTGACAGCTCTGTCTTTCGGTTCCCAGCTAGTAACAGGTACGGAAGCTGATCAGGAAGATCCCAGAATAACATCACTTTTAAAGTTCTTGGAAGGTTATTATAATGGTGTTTGCAACTGTCAGTACCATAAGAAGATCATAGATAAGGAAAAGGCCGCTGAGGACCTGCAACGAATGAGTCTAAACACTACTGTAAGTCATATATGTCAGTTACATCTTTATTTCTCTGGGAAAAAAGCAGCGATTTATTCTCGTGCTGGCATTAAACAGCATCAGAAATACATATTTAAACTTTTTGCCATGTTTATCGATTACATCCACACACTGATTCTCCATACTTCTGTACCTAACTTGGTCACTGATTCTTATTGTCAAGTTTCTGCCGGCTCGACAAACATAAATCTATGACAATTTCTCCATCTCCAAAGTGTTGTATGGTTAGATTTTGAAGTCATACTTTGCAGGCCATCTTGTTCACAACCGAGAGGCTTACAGGAGTGCTATTAGGGAGGCACTGGACATACAAATGAATGAATGAATGTCTATGATTTTCTGAAGTCTAACCATACAACACTGTGCTGTATCACTTTACTATGAGGGAAAACTTTCAGTGTTTCTTATATGAAAAAAAAAATTCCGTCAGTAAAGGAGAACTTAGTGTGTCAGGTCAGGTTCCAAATGACAGTGTGCAATGCTACTTACTCCTGTCAGACCCACTGGATTGCGTTGAGTGGCTTGGAAGAATCAAACGCTGCAGGAGTAAACTCCAAAAAAGAAAAATCTAGATGAAGAAGAGATCTTAAGGTTGTGGCAAGCGACGATCTTTTAGCTTGTCAACTTTCTGGCAACTCCTGCAGTTGTGCCAGATTTTCAGATTTATGGACCTTGACCTTACTCGAGAGCGGGACTAGCAGGGTAAAAAAAAAAGGGGGGGGGGGAGTGCGACATGAGCAAAGCACTTTCTTTATATCAATTGCCTGGATGACGCAGGATAGGTAACATCTACCTGCTTTGGAATTGTCTTTTCAGGTGAAAACTGTCATTACTGGTATACTATCTGTCTGTAATCCCCTTTCCTCTCTATGTGTGGTTGAGAGAGAGAGAGAGAGAGAGAGAGAGAGAGAGAGAGAGCGACAATTACTTACTCAAGATTAAAAGGAGTAATGAATTGTGTTAGTAATCATATACAATCAGGTCCTGGATAATCCATAATCACTTACTTGTATATGTTTTTGTGCCTCAGTTTCCTCCATAATCATCATTATCATAATCATCATCATCATCGTCATCATCATCGTCATCATCATCATCATCATGTGCCATAACTGGAGGCGTTGGCGACCACGTGTCTCCAGTATCCGATCTTTCATGCTGTTCATCCGCGGTTGCGTGAAGAGGATGGACAGAGAGGGGGAGAGAAGAGATAATGATTGATAAAATTTAGACCGCATCGAAGTGCTGCCGTAGAGGATCACGTGCTTGTCGTTGTCATGGCGACAATGAGTGGCGGCTATGGCTATGGGGACATTATAGACAGGATGTCTAGCAGGACAAAGACTGACGCCTTGTGACTTCTAGAATCTGGGATGGGATGGGGTGGTGGGGGTAGGGGGGTGTTTGACCCATTTAACCATGTCCATTGCCTAACTCTAATCAGGGGAACTCAGGTGTGTAACCGTTTTTTTTTAATATGAAAATTTATTTTCAAAAATCAGTACATGACAGTTTCATACACAAATTTGATATAATAATTAGGCTTGCCATAATATTTGTTTCTCAAACAGAGACGCCTACCATAATATTTTTTTCTCAAAACGGGACACCTACCGTAATAATTTTTTTCTCAAACCGGGACAATTTTGAGAAAATACTCACAACAGAAAATAAAGCCTTCTAGGATAAGTACCTATGCCTGAAAAGACTAAATAAAGAAGTTGTTAAAAAAAACAACAATGAGTTAAAAGCGGTATTTAAAAACTCAGTTTAACATACTTTATTAGAAGTTATTAATATTTATCACCAGTGTGAACTTTCTGTAAACATTCTTTGTTATTTTTAATGGTATCGAAAAGTTCACTGCAGTTTAGTTCACTGTTAATTTTTCAGCGTTGTAAAGCTTTGACGGTTGATTCATCCATTCTACCTCTTTCTTCAGACCATATGATATTCATTATTGAGAAGGTAGATAGAGGTGTATGGTTCAGTTTTACAAAGTGAAAGAGGGAGTAAGTAAAGTGAGAAAAAAAGAATAGAAAGTATGAGAATTTATAAATGAAAAACATACAACATCCGATATTTCGGCGTGAGCCTTTTTCGAGGATTATATGCACAACGATGTAGGTCTCGGAGGGTCCTAGAACAGCGCCTTATTTTCCAGACTGGCTGTCTCCACCCAGCTGGAATCAACAATGTCTTCAGCTTTCTGTAACTTCTTTATTTTTCCACTCCCCCTTTTTTAAAACTCTACTTTCTTTCTCTATGCTACCCCTCCCTACCACTACCCTCTTTTCTTCTCTGGCAACATATTGGTGTTTATAGGGTCATGTCCTATTCACCAGTTCCACATTTTCTCCCTGCAGGTGTTTATGTTCTTCATTCATTATCTCTCCGCGTCCCCCCCCCCCCCCGACACCTCCTCTAGCGGCTGTCATGTTTCTATTGCCTTTCCCCCCACCCCTTTCTACCACTTGTTTTCCTCCTCTCTCTCCACCTCCTCTTTACGATTGGCTCTATCGGGTATCCTTTGTTGTGGTCCGCTTGGTCCTTCCTTCTGATACACACATTTCTCTGTTTTCTACTTCTGGAGGAGGCCACATTAAGATAAGATCTTCGTTTTTTTTTTTAGTCTCGTTGTGCATGTAATCCTCGAAAAAGGCTCACGCTGAAATATGTTGTATGTTTTTCATTTATACATTCTCATACTTCCTATTCCCCCGTGTGGTACCCGGGATCTGCAAAGAATAGGACCACTGTACCCTACCACGCATGATCGTAAAAGGCGACTAAGGAGGGTTCAGCATAGGGCCAGCAACCCTATCTGGTAAAAAAAAACTATCAGACTGCTACAGAAACGGAAGCAAGGGAAAAAACAAATGCAGGTGGAAGGAGAAATGCTTATCAGGAAACTAAGCCATGAAGGTTGTGGATGAAAGCCAGCCACTGGAAGTCCCCAGTCCGACTGCAGACCTCCTGGAACCTAAACACAAGATGCAAATAGGCAGCTGGAATGTAAGAACACTAAACCAGACTGGAAAACTAGCACAAACCATCAAGGAAATGCACAGATACAAACTAGACATACTAGGAATACAAGAAGCAAGATGGACAGGACAAGGCAGAAGGAAATTAACAACACAGCACACAGAAGATACAATAATATGGTCAGGTAAAGAAGATCTTCATGAAGGAGGAGTAGCATTGATTATAACAAAAGAAGCATCAAGAGCATTGCTGAAATGGACCCCTATAAATGAGAGATTATTATATGCACGGTTCAACTCAAGATTCACTAAGCTGTCTATTATAGTTTGTTATGCACCAACAGAAGCAGCTGAAGAGGAATTAAAAGAATATTTTTACAACAGCCTCCAAGCAACAGTAGAAACAATACCCAAGCATGATATGCTATTCATCTAGGGCGACTTCAATGCAAAAGTAGGTGAAGGAAATGAAGATAGAAGAAGAATCATGGGAAGAGAAGGAATCGGAGAAATAAATGAAAATGGAGAAAGACTGTGCAGTTTCTGTGCAGAAAACATGATGACCATCGGAGGGACAATTTTCCAACACAAAAACATCCATAAGGAGGTCACCAGATAAAAACACAGAAAACCAAATCGATCACATAAACAACAAGTGGAAACGGTCACTACAAGATGTGCGAGCAAGGAAAGGAGCAGATGTAGGAAGTGATCACAACCTTCTGGTAGCAAAAATAAAACTAAAATTAAGGAAAGCCAAAATCGGAGAACACAGAAAGATACATTTTGATACAAGAAAACTGATAGACCAGCAAACAAGAAATGAATTCTCAATAGTACCTAAGAACCGCTTCAGTGTCCTACAAGACGAAGCAGAAATGTCCATATTAGAGTTCAATAAAACACTACAGGAAACAGCAAAAGAGGTGCTGGGATATCGGAAAAGGAGAAAAGAGGAATGGATAAGCGAGACCACATGGGAAAAGATAGAGCAAAGAAAAGAAATCAAGAAAAAATTACTGAACACCAAATCACAACGGCTTAAAGAACGAGTTTTAAGTAATTATGCACAAAAAGACAAAGAAGTGAAGGAATCATGCCGTCAAGATAAACGTCAATATTATGACAACTTAGCAGAAACAGCAGAGAAAGCAGCATATACAAATGATATGAAAACCATATATAAAATCACAAAGCAGATGACAGGTAACTTCAACACAAGATGTGAAAGTGCAGTAAGCACACAAAATGGACAACTGGTCAGTGGAGAAAGAGAAAAAATTGAAAGATGGAGGGAACACTTTAACACCCTACTAAACAGAACACAAGCAGCACAAACAATAGACATACCTGAAGCAAAAACGGAACTAAACATCAATACAGGACCAATAACAATAAATGAAGTAAAGGAGGCGATAAAGAAGCTAAAATCAGACAGGGCACCAGGTGAAGATGAAGTGACTGCTGAGATGTTGAAATCAGAAGAAACAGAAACACCAAAACAACTTTGCCGGATATTACAACAAATTTGGGATCTAGAAAAAGCCCCAGAGGAGTGGAAAACTGGGCTTATAGTAAAACTACCAAAGAAGGGTGACCTCAGAGATTGCGGGAACTGGAGAGGCATTACCCTACTGCCACTCACAAGTAAAGTATTTTGCAGAATAATCATCAACAGAATTGTACCAACACTTGAGGAAAAACTTCGGAAAGAGCAGGCAGGATTTAGGAAAGGAAGATCATGCATAGACCACATATTTGTACTCAGACAAATATTAGAACAGGCAAATGAGTGGCATAGCACAACATATGCATTATTCATAGATTTTGAGAAAGCCTTTGACAGTGTCAACAGAGATGCACTGTGGAAAATCCTAAGATGGCATGGCCTCCCCCATAAAATAGTTAATGTAATCAAAGCCCTATACGAGGGTTTTCAGTGCAAAGTTATCTGTGGAGAATATACCTCCAGCAGCTTTAGGGTACAAACAGGAGTGAAACAGGGATGTGTACTATCACCAACATTATTTATCTTGGCAGTAGACTGGTTAATGAAGGAGGCAACATCAGACAAACGCAGAGGATTACAATGGACCCTTGTCACAGTGCTGGAGGACCTTGACTTTGCGGACGACATTTGTCTATTATCAAGCAGTCACAAAGATATGCAAGATAAAATAAACAAGCTAACTCAGAATGCAAACAACATAGGACTAAAGATCAACGTAGGAAAGACAAAGTTAATGAAGCAAAATGTGAACAACAGAAATGTACTCAGAGTAGATAACAAGTTAGTGGAAGAGGTCAACGAATTTGTATACCTTGGCAGCAGAGTAGTAGATAATGGAGACAGCACAGAGGACATCAACAGCAGACTTACTAGAGCAAACCAGGCTTTTGCAATGCTGCAGACTATATGGAAATAAAAAAAAACTAAGCATAAATATGAAAATCAGGATATTTAAGAGTAATGTTCTAAGTGTACTACTCTATGGAAGTGAATGCTGGAAAATCACCAAAACCATAGAAAACAAGTTGAATTCTTTCCAGACTAAATGTTTACAAAGAATTAGAAAAATATTTTGGCCAAACACCATAAGAAATAACATCTTATTAGCAGAAATGCAGATGAAACCACTGACAACAATTATTGAGGAAAGACGCTGGCGATGGTTGGGACATGTGCTCCGAATGACTGACAACTCACTACCAAAAATAGCACTAAGATGGACACCACAGGGGAACAGAAGTAAGGGTAGACCAAAAGAGACATGGAGAAGAACAACAGAAAGGATGTTGAGCAATAGAGGGCTCACCTGGGAAAGAGCAGAAAAAAAGGCGAAGGACAGGCATTTGTGGAAAACCCTTGCGGAAGCCCCATGTGCCCTGGGCACTTAAGGTTCAGAGAGAGAGAGAGATACTTCCTATTCGTTTTTTTCTCACTTTACTCACTCCCTCCTTCACTTTGTAAAACTGCACCATACACCTCTATCTACCTTTTTTATTTAAACCAGTTTTACTGCAGTCGCCTCTTTTTTATCTGTCATTATTGAGAATACTCTTTCCACTGGTGCAGATGTGCCTGGAAGGCTGAAAATGTGTTCTGTAATTCGAACAAAACTGGGCAATGAAACGTTCTTTTCTTTGAAATGACTGAACCGTTGTATCCATTTTTCTTCACAACTTGTATTTTCCCAATTTTCATAGTTTGCTGACCAAAACGCTTCTACAATCACTACTTCATCAAACAGTTGATCTATGTTTATTGTGTTATTTGCAACAGCTTCATTAATTTTTTTCACCCGAAGCTGCAATTTCATACCACGTTAATTCCTTGTTGTTTATCCAAGTAAAAGATTCTGCTCCACCAAAAACTGCTTTCCCACAGCTCAGTTTAGAAACTACATCTGTCATAAAACCCTGTAATCTCTTGTAGGAATGTATTGATATTAATACTTCCATTATTTTCTAGTATTCTAAAAGGTTTTCTTTTTTGCTTCTTGAGGCATACATTTATTATCACGGCTTTCCTCAAAGTTTGTTTTTAATTATCCAAGTTCACTGACAATGTCAGTTGCACACGCTTTTGTACTTTCCATAATCAAGACAGCTTTGCTAAACAATTTGAGTTGCCCTTGCACAAACCACAAATACATTTCAACACAATCTTTATAAAAAACTATTTTATCATCACTGGACAGTGTTCTTGCGAAATAAAATAAGATTTCAGTCCTTCATAGATTTCAATTATTCTGTCAATAGCTGGAAGTAGCGAAAGAAAACGGCTGTTGCCATGTTGAAGAACCTGTTTATACTCTACATCTACAAATTCACGGAACTCTTTTAGCTGAGTGACTCGAACCGTATAAATGTGGAAATATTTATAAATTTTGATCACTAAAGCTTTTATTTCAATAGGTAGATCATCAACTGCAGTTTGAAGGCAGATGTGTACGATGTGATCACCGAAACCAATGCCAACAATATTTCTTCCTAGTTCCTTCTTCAATCTGCTGTAAATATAGTTTTCTCCTCTACGTTTAACACCCCCAAAATTAGTATTGCCATTATCTCCACAAAATCCAATAATTTTTTGGCTATATTATGAGTTGTTATAACTGACATGAAATGGTTTGTCAGTATTTCTGCATTTTCACCGGAAACTGATTGAAAGTCTGAAAGTTGAACTTTTACGCCACAATCTGGTACGAAATACCGCACAATAATTGGCACAGTTTTAATTTCAATCCTGTTGGAAAAATCCACTGATTTCTTTTATTGAAATCTTCTCAAAGCTGCTGAAACAACAGCGGCTCAACCACATTAACAATGACAGCTTCACATTTTGTTCTGGCTTGTCTAAACTTTGTTTCAAAGAGCTTCGAAGTCAGTTTAGATGAACAATCGGCTGACTTAAAGCTGAAATTGTGAATGGCAACATGAAATGAAAAAAAGTTACTTCTTTAGCTGCTTTCAAAAACTCTTTGTCACTAAAACCGGTTCCTTTAAAATATGAGAATATATTTGAGGAAGTTCCTGCCTCTGCTATTGGGCTTGCCTTATGTTTCGCACATTTCAAGTGATTGTTAATATCCGAACGCCCACCAAGATCTACCGAAAATTCTGAAAAGCACAGTGCACATTTCACTGTGTCAGTACAATCACAAACTTTTTTCATAAAACGGATAATCCTTGTTTAAATCATCAGTAAACACACAGTTTCATTTTGGCATTTTGGAGATTAAATTACGTTAATATTTCATTTCATTCATTTGCATGTCCCTTGCGGAACTTTGCCTCCCAAACAGCACTCCTGTAGGCCTCTCGGTTGTGAGCAAGATGGCCTGCTGCTGTTGCATCCATTTCCAGATCATCAACGATGTCTTGCAGCCATCTTCGTTTTGGTCTTCCTCTTTTTCTTTTTCCCATTATGTATCCTTCCATTACGGTCTTCTCTATATTATCATGACGTTTAATGTGTCCAAAATATTTAAGTTTTCTCTCTTTAATCCTCTTTACTAGCCAGCCTTCTTCAATATTAAACTCTTGTAGTATATATATATATTTGTTCTTTTTTGTGTTCACGATATTTGGAGAACTCTTCTGTAGCATTTACATTCAAAGGCATTTATGTGTTTCTCAGCTATTTTGTTAAGTGTCCAGGTCTCACAGGCATATGTTGCGATGGGAAACATGCATGCCCTTAAAAATCTTATTTTTGTAATTCTGTCTGCTCCTCTCCACAGATTCTTTATTTGTTTTACTTTCTGAAGAGCAATAGATGTCCTCCTTTTAATTTCCCTCATTGTATCTCCATTATTAGATAGTAGTGATCCAAGATATTAAAAACTCTCCACTTCTTCCAGTTTTTCCTCATTGATACATATTTCAGTTGCCTTGTTTGTTTTGTCAGTTATCATCACTTTAGTTTTCTTTGCATTAAGATAGAGGTTCTGCTCTTCGCTGTTCTTATGGACTGACATAATTAGTTTTTCCATTCCTTTTTGTGTTGTGGACAGCAATACTGTGTCATCAGCATATCTAATCTCTGGTATTTCATAACCTCCAACTGTTATGGCATCGTAATATTCTTTGTCTACATCTTCTCTAACATTCCTCATTATATTTTCAGTATACAAGTTAAATAAGTTAATATACGTTAATATACAGTACAGAATTATGTCAAATGCTGATTCGCAATTTGAACTAAACTAAGATAGGACATGCGCAACAATTACCTGGCCAGTGTAAGTTCCGGTGTAGCCAACTCTAATTGAAACAAAGTATCTTAAAAAATAAAATAAAAATATCTGGATCCCATAGGCTACATGCTATTATAAATTCTATGAAAAATATCTGGATGAGAAAATAAAACATCTAAATTAATGAATTTAGATTTTTTTTCCACATGCCACATGCTCTAAATGTTTGGGGAAAACATCTAGACAACTTTAAAAGTACTTAGATCTAGATACCAAATATTTAGATTGGGAACAGTGAGTGTAGCAGATGGGGATATTTTAGTTGCCAAATCGCCATTTTACCAGAGGCTGCACTATTTTTTAACTTCTTGTATATTCGACACTTTTAAAATTTTACCAAATCATCGGGACAAAATGACAAACTGGGCGGGACGCATGGGCCACATCATCAAACCGGGACAGTCCCGGTCAAAGTGTGATGTGTGGTAAGCCTAATAATAATTATGATCAGACAATGTGTTACGAAGATGAAGGTGATCATTTTCACACTGACATCAGTTCTTCTGTTGTGTCTTTCTCAGCCATTGTATCAAACCATCTAAGATTTTCTCTCTTTCTCTACCTCTCCCTTTTCTGCCTCCAAATTTTTCCTGTTGTCACAGATATTTTCAATCTCTGTTCTTCTCATTATACGCCCAATAGACTTTGACTGTTTCCATCTTAGTGTGTTTATTAATGTTCATTTTTTCACTGGCTTTCCTTAGGCATTCTTCATTTGTTGTTTTGGCTATCCGTGGTCCACGGTATTTTTAATCTTCTTCGCAGGAACCACATTTCAGTAACGACTAACTATTGCTCTTATTGCTTTTATTAGTGATCATAATTCGCTTCCGTACAGTAGTACTGGCTCGATATAGCATTTCAAGACTCTTTTCCTAGCATCTATTAACAAAGATGGATTCCCTAAAATAAATTTCGTTTTCTAAAATGCTACCTTTGCCTTGCATATTCTGTTTTTTTTATTTAAACTTCTGTGGTACACCTACCATCCGATGTTACTGTATCAAGATACTTGAACTTGTGCACTTGTTTTACTGATATTCCTTTGATTTTTTTTTTTTTTTACATTGCACTCTGGTACAGTTTTCCTTCTGGACTGGACCATCATTTCTATGTTCTAAGTGTTCAGTGGTAGTTCTTTATATTCACTTTCCGCTACTACTATATCTGGTAGCTCTTGTAGATATCCTTTTCATTGTCTGCTATCCGGGATTTGTGTTTTCAGAGTATCTCAGGTTATTGATGTTGTATCCTCCAACTTTTATCCCAGGCTTGTTGGTAATGGCTGTCATAATATTCTCATTGTAGAGATAAAGCAGATCTGGTAACAGTACACATCCGTGTCTTATCTCTTCTTTATGCTCTGAAATTTGCCTACTGTGTTATTTATCTTTATGGCTGATTTTTGCTTCCAGGATATATTTTTTAAAAATTACTCTTAGATCTTTGCCATCAATGTTTATGTCTTCCAGCATCTTTATCACTTCCTTGAGTTTTACCTTATCCAATGATTTGGTGTAGTCAATAAAACATGGATGTATATCTTTTTTTGCACCCCTAATGCTCTTTTTGTTAGTGTTCTCTGTATATTTAGCATACTGCGTTCCTTTGCCTTCAGCAAAGCCACATTGTTCGTGTGCTGTCTTTACTTTAACTTTTTGTCTCGTGTTTCTCATCATTATTCTTCACAGCAATTTGCGAATATGGCATGATAAACTGAGAGTTTGCTGCTCTTCGCGTTCTTGTGCGGCTGCTTTCTTTGGTAGGGCTAAAAAAGTGGATGTCAGCATATCATTTGGTATATGTGCGTTTTCATAGATAATGTGTATCAGTCCATGATAGCAAATTCAAAACAAATAAGTATGATAACCATCGAAGAATGGATGTATTACCAGAGATAAGAAAATATTAAAGGTACCGTGAACTTTAAGCGGAAAAACGTTTTTCTAAAAAAAAAAGCCCTCAACATTTTAAAAAAATATTATCTCGTCACATTAATAACTCTGTGTCGGGGCAGATCTGTCTTCTTCTTCTTCTTCTTCTTTTTCTTCTTCTTCTTTTTCTTCTTCTTCTTCTTCTTCTTTTTCTTCTTCTTCTTCTTCTTCTTCTTCTTCTTCAGCTTTCCGAGCCATTAAGGCTCATTGCTGCCGATGAAGTTCGCCTCCATTCCTCTCTATTCCTAATCTTCTCTCTCCAGTTGGTGACACCAGTTTCTTTTATGTCCTCTTCTATGTTGTCTTTCCATCTCTGTCTTGGTCTACTCCTTGGTCTTGTTTCCCTCATCTCTTGTGCATACATAATTTTCGTGTGTCTGTTCTCTTCCATTCATTCTACATGCCCCAACCAGCGTAGTCTGTTCAGTTTCAAGACATTTATAATTCGCTGGGACTTAAATAAGCCGTTCAGTTCAGTGTTCTTTCTAGCTCTCCATTCTCCACTCTTGGTTTACTTTACTGGCTCAAAGATTCTTTTTAGGATCTTGTTCTCAAAGATGTGCAATTGCTGTTCATCTTTCTTTGTTGTACTCCACGTTTATGATCCATAAATGACGGATAGTCTAATTATAGTATTGTAGATTGTTATTTTGGTGTTTTGGGACAGGATTTTAACAGGTGTTGTAAAGAAAAGTATATTTTATCCCCTATCTGTACTCTGATTTTAATTTCCTCACTTACTGTGTTGCTTCTGTTGAAGGTTGTGCCTAGATATTTGTATGTTTCTGTTTTCCTAATAATCATCTCTCCAACATTTATATAATCTGGTTCATTCTGTCTCTGTTTTATTGATATCTTCATATACTCTATCTTTTGGTTAATGGTCAAGCTCACTTTTATTGCTACATCTCTCAGGTGTATGCAGGTACTGATGGCTTCTTATATAGTATTCCCCCACCAGGTCGATGTCATCAGCGTATTCTAGTATTTTAGCTTCTTCTTCTGTATTGCTTTCTTTTTCACTTTTCTGGTTACCATTTCTGGTACTAGGTTGAATAGTAATTGAGATAATGTACCACCTTGATTTAAAACAGTTCTTATAGAGAAGGGTTCTGACTTTTTTCCTTTATGTATTACTATATTTTGTGCATCCTCCATACATATTCTGATCAGATTTATTAATTTATTAGGTATCTCCAAAAATTCTTTCATAACTTTCCATAAGCTGCTCCTGTCTATGCTATCATAGGCTGAAGCAGAATACTCGGGTGGTGATTCATTCTTCTGCTCTTCTATGTGTAGATGTATTGCTATTCATTTCTGTGTATATTTCCACTATTGTCCACTGGAATAATGTTCTTTCTTACATTACTATTCTGCGTTGTTTTGTGTCTTTTTTGTTACTCTCTTCACAGACTTACTTGCTCCCAGGTTCATTCTCTCTCAGTGGAAATAGTAATACAGAAGCAGCAACTTTACAGTTGAAATGACTTTAATGATGCACGGGGTGACGATGAGTCGATGAGCGATATGACGAGAACGACAAAAGGCATCAACAAAATCATGGACACAAGAATGGACATCTCCACGATACAATATATGTTCCCGGTAGACTACTGTCGCCATCAGAACAACCTAATACACTCTATTCTACATCTATTTCACTAAACAACAACATTTCTAACATAACAGCCTAATCTACGTCTATCTCAGACGATACACAAAACACAACTGTCCCTCAGTCATATGATTTCTCTCTCACCTGACCTTTTTCCTGCCATTCCCCATCCGTGACCTTCGTGCATTCCAAGACAAAGCAGATGGACTCTATTCACAAACAGCTGATTACTTTAGAAGATAACTCATTTTATACAAATGTTCCAATTCTCAGATGAGTTATCTATCTTACATCCTAACATCCAATATACTGCTACAAGGCTTTCTTGAAGTCAGTGAAGTTATTATGTATTTTCTTGTCCATATTCCCAGTACTTTTCTCCTCTGTGACGCAGATAAAATATTTGTTCTATAGTTGATCTGTTCTTCCTAAAACCTGCTTGATAGTCAACAAATATGTTCTCGTGGTATAGTTTTAATCTATTTAAAAGTATAATAGATAGTATTTTGTAGCTTGTTTGTAATAAGAATATTCCTCTGTAGTTTTCACACTTGCTCTTATCACCTTTTTTGAATACTGGGATCAGTAATGATTCTCTCCATTCACTAGGGAGTTTTTCTTTCCTCCATATTTGTTGTATTAGTGCACACAACTTGTTCATGTAGATTTATACCTACTTCCTTAATCAATTCTGCAGCAATTCCATCTGAACCAGTTGCTTTGTTGTTGCACAGAAAATGATAATGTAGATGACTTCTTCTAAAGTTCACAAGTCTGTATTTCTTCGTACTGTGCTTATATGCTCTTCACAGTTTAGTAGGTTTTCAAAATATTATTTCCGTATGAAACAGATTTTCTCTTCATTATTTATCATGTTTCCATTACTATCCTTCAAGCTCTACAGAGGTTGTTTATACCCTTGCTTTAGTGTTTGTAGTTCTTTATAGAATTCCCTGCTTTTCTTATTCTGATGGCATGTCTACATCTCGCTTACCATATCTTTCATATATTGTCACTTTTATTGACGAATACCTTTTTGAGTTTCTTTACATTGTGTGTGATACTTCTCCTCATTTGTTTTGTTGTTCATGTCATTCAACCATTTCTGTCTTGCTGTTATTTTCTTTATGACTGCCTCTCTGCAGACTTCATCGAACCAGTTATTTTTTTTTTTAATAATGGTCTTGACTCCTAGGCATTCTTCTGCTGTGTTCTTTATAATTGTTTTTATATCTTTTCATCTGTCATCAATGCTTTTATTTTCTTCATTCGCTCTTGTGTTTATCTTATGGTTTAGCTCTTTTCTGGATTTTTCTTTAGTGTCTTCTCTTTTCAGACCATCTTTATCTATTGCTGAGCTTTCATTTAATTTAATATACACATTTTTCTTCAGTGTGAATTTTAATTTAGCTCCAACAAGATAATGGTTGGTGCTGCATTCAGCCCCTCTGTAACCTCTGATCTGAAGTATGTTTGTTGCGTGCTTGGTATCAGTTAAAACATGGTCTATCTGGCTGCATGTTAGATTATCGGCGGATTTCCATGTTTATATATGGATGTTCTTATTTTGAAAACATGTGCTACTTATTCTCATTCCATGTGCTTCTGTCTTATTTATTAGTCTCCATCCATTATCATTAGATGTTTCATGCAGACTTTCCTTTCCTGTGATGTCTGTGTGACTCCTCCTTTCCTATCTTTTGTTTTGAAATCTCCTTGTATTATCAGTATATCATGTTTCTGTGTCTTCTCTTTTTACCCTCTCTCTCTCTCTCTCTCTCTCTCTCTCTCTCTCTAACGTGTTTTAAAATTCTTCGACTTCATACTCCGTATCTTCTGTTGGTGCATGCACATTAGTCATTGTTATATTTTTCTTTCAGATGGAGCGTAGAAATGGATCTTGGATGATTTCTTTTTGTCTTTCAATAAAAGCAGTTTACAACAGTCAGACTGCAGTGACAAATCTTTAAGGAGACTGTTCGGTCAACTTATATACTTATTTACTAGAATCAGAGAAATAGAAAAAAATGATGTTTATGTTGTTTTTTCATTTCTCTAATTCTCTGTTTATTTGTTGATAATTATTAGTATAATTTCTCTAAAATGTTAATATGTAAGCAGTATCTTAATTTGTTCCTTTATTTTGTTGCCCTAATTTCTATCTAGTCTTTGTTTACCTCTTCATCTTTTTTCTCCTCCTTCCTCTTTTGACTCTTCCTATACTCCTCTTCCTCTTTCTTTTATTCACAAAACAAAATCTCTTCTGTAGACTTATCTTTCTGTAGACTTATCTTTCTGCAGACCTATCTCTTCTGTAAGACTTATCTTTCTGTAGACTTATCTTTCTGCAGACCTATCTCTTCTGTAAGACTTATCTTTCTGTAGGCTTATCTTTCTGCAGATCTATCTCTTCTGTAGACTTATCTTTCTGTAGGCTTATCTTTCTGCAGACCTATCTCTTCTGTAAGACTTATCTTTCTGTAGGGTTATCTTTCTGCAGACCTATCTCTTCTGTAAGACTTATCTTTCTGTAGACTTATCTTTCTGTAGACCTATCTCTTCTGTAAGACTTATCTTTCTGTAGGCTTATCTTTCTGTAGACCTATCTCTTCTGTAAGACTTATCTTTCTGTAGGCTTATCTTTCTGTAGACCTATCTCTTCTGTAAGACTTATCTTTCTGTAGGCTTATCTTTCTGCAGATGTAATCATTTATCTAAACAACCCATAAGAACGTTATTATTGTGAAAAACCTCCAGGCCAGACTATTTAACGAACTGTGAAATTTTGTTTATTATCTCTGCAGAACCTAACTGTCATTCACTACACTGTTACTAACCTTAAGTTTGTTGAAACAATATGCACACAGAAGGAAGCAAGGAATGGTCTAAGAAGAGTCTGCCCTGCTCGTCCCAAAGCAGTGAGTCTTTTTCTTTAAAATATGATTAAATTGGTCTTGAGTCGGCTGTGTTCATTCTATGATCATTCAATGTTAGCTTGAGCGTAATCAGCATGAGATTTTTTTACAACAGATTTTTTTACATGGACATTAGTTACTCCTGCGGTGTTCTGACAGCTACACTACAGTGTAGTCTTGGTGTAGGCTCAGTACAGTTTAGCGCAGTCTGGTGTAGTGTCACTACAGTACATCGTAGTCTGATGTAGGCTCAGTACAGTACAGCGTAGTCTGATGTAGGCTCAGTACAGTACAGCGTAGTTTGATGTAGGCTCCACACGGTACAGCGTAGTCTCATGTAGTCTCAGTACAGTACAGCGTAGTTTGATGTAGGCTCCACACGGTACAGCGTAGTCTCATGTAGTCTCAGTACAGTACAGCGTAATCTGGTGTAGGCCCAGGACATTCACCAAGTATTCATTTTCATGGCCAAACTCAGAGAAGCACAACAGCACAGGTCTCTACTGTTCAGTGAAGTGGCAAAGTGTGGGATAGACAATATTTAAATGCAACATAGTAAAGGTACCAGCAAAATCACACATCTGTGTGGTTGTAACAGCCGAACATATAGCTTTTATCCTAATAGTATTTTTCATGTGTTTTGGAAGAGTATTAAGTTTTATTTTATTTTTTTTTTTGTTGGTTACATTAAATTCGTTTTCTGTTCTTGTCACGAAAATTATTGATATGGCTGATTCACTTCCTGGTGTTAAGTGTGATGAACAGAGTTTAGCTTCTTTCACCATATGTCACAGTCATATCTGTTGTTTAATTCTGCGTCATTATAATTATTTCCATTATTCTCTAGTTTTTGTTTTCCTGTTTCTTGCAATATAGCGCTGAGATCAGTCCTTGTATTAGGACACTATGTCAAGAAAAGAGTAACAGGAGCAGATTTCATCATTTTCTGGACAATAGAAAATTTAAAACAAAAACAAAACAACAAAAAAAAAACACCTGAAATTTGTCTAGTTTGAAGGCTAATTCATAAATATCAGAAGAATAAAGTAAAAGTTTAAACTGAAATACACTGATGTGAACTGTGTTGTATATTTGCAGCGGACTGAACACTGCAATTCCATGGTTTACCTTAATACTGAAGCAAGTCCAATGTATGACGTCAAGAAGTGGCGCTGTTATTAGTTTTGGTACGTAGTCCGTCAAGAAGCCCGTTATAATATACTGTTCCCCAATTCCCCCCCCCCCCGAAAAAAAAAGAAACGCATAGCTTCATTTATTTTATTTGTTATGACAAAATGTTTTAACCAGGTATCTCAAACCAAACCAAAATTTGTCAAAAAGATATCAGGTCCATGATTTAGCGTGAATTTTGCTATTTCTCGTGTATAGTCAGAACGCAGTAGCTGCCCTTGTTAATAACGCATTTTAAAAAAATCATAACTCACGTTGCGTTTATGGAAAAGTTGTGATTTTTGTGGTGAGCACAAATCACTTCCCACGCAAATGAAACCCTATAAAAGGATGAGGTTACACAAACAAATTCAGTTAATTTTCAAGCAGAGAATCACGGCCCGTCTATAGCAAAATTTATGAAACATTGCTATTGGTTACCGGCAAGCAGGCGAAAGTCAAAGTCAGGTTGCCAGGCATTTAAACGTGCAGCAGAGTACCATCAGTCGACTTTGGAACCGTTTCCAAGCCACTGGCTCAGCTGAAGACCGGCACCACATTGGACGACCCAGGGTGACAACAGCAGCTGATGATCGCTTTATTCTGGTTCATCACCTCAGAAACAGGTTTACAACAGCTTCCTTAAGTGCCTAGTCATTGCTTGCAGGACGTTGTGTGTCTGATCAAACTGTCCCGAATAGACTGCATGAAGCTGGACTGGTGGCACGACGACCTCACCGAGGTCCTGTCTTAACGAGACGCCATCGCCAAAATTGACTTGTTTGGGCCAACTAACATCGGCCCTGGACAACTGGCAATCAATGGGGACGTGTCTGGTTTAGTGACGAATCTTCCTTTTTGTTGCACCGCCATGATATTCTGAGAAGGGTCTACCGTAGGCCAAATGAAAGTTTAGCTCAAAATTGCGTTGATGAAACTTCGTCGCCTGGTGGTGGAGGTGTAATGGTATGGGAAATGATCAATTTTAACGGAAAGAGTCCACTGGTGCAGAATGAAGGATGCTTGAATGCGCAACGATACGTCAATGAAATTCTTCGACCTCATGTCCTTCTATTTTTGGTTGCGAAAAGGTCTGTGTTTCAACAAGACAACGCCATACCCCATTCTGCACAGTTCACCACACAGTTCATGACTGCCAACAACATTCTCACCCTTCCCTGGCCATCCCTGTCTCCAGACATGAATCCGACTGAGCACCTATGGGATGAGCTGCAAATACGTGTTTGTCGCCGAAACGTTTCTCCAGCCAATCGTCATGGTCTGTGGCAGGCACTCCAGGAAGAGTGGGTAGCCATCCCACAGACGCACATCAGACACGGATCGCATCTATGCCTAGGAGATGCCAGTCGCTGATGGATGCAAGGGGAGGCCATATACCATACTAACTTGAGGACCCCTGCGACTAACAAATTCTCGTCACACAGATGCAAGAAACTGTCAATTGAGTGTTTAAACCCTTAGGTATTATTGTATGCAATATGAAAATTTTATTCATTCAGTTTAAAAAGCTATGGAATATCAAAGTTATGGCTAAACTTGGGTCATCAGTAGTTATGCGTTTCTTCTTCTTCTTCTTTTTTTTTTTTGAACTGTATATAGCTTTTTCAAAAATCTAATCTACTAGTAGAAAGAATTGATTTGTAATCTCTGAATAATAAGCGTATAATGCAATTTTTTATATTGTTTTTGCAGCTTTTTTTCTCTTATAAAAGTTAGTAAGCCATTTGAAAAAATAATCGAAGGGCTGGAAGCTTTACTTGATGTAACTAGACATGAGTAGCATCTCTAGCAAAAAAAAAAAAAGGTTCAATAAAAAATGAGAGTTTTACAGTCAGTAGGATGGGTATGGGTGGTTAGAAATTCACGTGAGCCAGCCGTGATATTATTTCAGCTACATCTTTTTATTTCTTGCATCTTTTTCAGCTACTACAATATATTATTTTTGACGAGCCTGGACATTTCCAATGTATTGAATCAGAAACGATCCAGTGACAAAGTACAGTCAATAAAGTGTCAAAATCTCTTGGTGTTTATTCTTTTCTAATACAAATTTATTATATATTTATTTATAGTACATGAAAGACTGTAAATTGACATACTGTGTTATTGCTAAATGTTGATAGAAGTATGTGGTTGTCAGAGGTGTATGGTTCAGTTTTACAAAATGACGGAAGGAATGAAGAAAGTGAGAGGAAAAAAAAACACAAATGGCAGAAAGTGGAAAGTAAGATGAGAATGTATAAATGAAGAACATATATCCAATATTTCAGCGTCAGCCTTTTTCAAGGATTGCATACAAGAACAACACAACACATAAATGAAAAGAAGAACAAATGAAAGCCTAAATTTGTGGCATTCCTCCAACCACAGAAAACAAAGAATTAGCCCTAAACACGGGGAAATACAATTGTTGGAGCTATGAATGGATGGGACGACAAAGAAAAATAATTTCGACCAATCGGATATCAGCAGTTGGTTTAAGGGAGAGAACAATGTGTCTAATAGTGAACTCTATTATTAATCTTACATTGAATACATGATCTCTTGATCCACTTCCTTGCCTAAAACCAGCTTGGGCTATATAGACGTCTTCTTTTATTTTCTTACGAAGTCTACCCATTATAATTTTTAATAGAATTTTACTGACATGACTAATCAGGGACATTTAACAAAACAGTCTAGAAACACATAAATGGTTTTAAATGTAAATGCTATTCTTCATATATCATGAACACAGAAAAGAACAAACATATCCATACTACAAGAACTTAATACTGAAGAAGGTTGGCTAATAAAGAGGATTAAAGAGACAAAACTTAAATATTTTGGACACATTAAACGTCATGATAATCTAGAGAAGAAAACTTTATTGGAAGGGTACATAATGGGAAAAAGAAAGAGAGGAAGACCAAGACGAAGATGGTTGCAAGACATCGTTGATGATCTGCAAATGGATGTATCAGCAGCAGGTCATCTTGATCACAACCGAGAGGCCTACAGTAGGGCTGTTAGGGAAGCAAAGTTTCACAAAGGACATGCAAATGACTAATCAAGGCAAAGGTTCTGTAGTTTGTAAATAATTTCAAGTTTTCCTTTTGTAGGAAGTGGTATGCATATAGTTCTTTTCCATTCTTTTAGCCAAATACCTGAATGCCGTATCTTTTTAGTGGCTGATAGATTTTAGCACATTTCTTTCCTGATGCTTTAGTAAAAAAATTGGGGGTCACAGTGGAAAAAATGAAGTCGAAAGCAAGAAACACAGCCATTATGTTAGCAACAATTATTTTTCAGACCAGTCAGTTATTTGCATGTCCCTAGTCGAACAAGGTGAAAATGGCTGCAATACATCGTTGATGATCTGCAAATGGGTGAATCGGCAGCAGGCCATCCTGAGAGAGCCCTACAGGAGTGCTGGTAGGGATTGACTGATTGATTGATCTTTATTTCAAAATGGTTAAGAATTGGGCACGCAGGCCCGTCTGACATCTTGCCCTTTATCATATATCTGTCACTCTATTCCAGACATTCTACAAATATGCTGTTCATATAACAAACATAACTAACATTGAAGCTGAGAGACATAAAATAAAATATAACATTTACGTTTCGCTCTTAAACATTCACTCAGTACAGAAGTAACTACATACATTATAAATGACTATCTACTAAACAAAATTCTGGGTACTATTCAGAAAACAATTAATTGTATTCGGTGTCTGTAAGAGCAGTTTAAGATAACTTTTAAGTTTTATAATTCATGGAGGCATGTAGTCGACATCAAATAGATATTGGGAAAGTTTGTAGTTGTAGGAAGGAGTATAATTTATATTTTTTATATAGGATGGGAGGGTATTCCAAAGATGAGCAGCAGAATAACTAAAGCTTTTCTTGTAAAGATCAAGTCTAGGTTTTGGAAGACATATGTTGTTCAAGCGTTGGCTGCACTTTGGGCTAAATTTAAACAGGTTCCATAGATAAGGCGGGGCATGCCGTGAAAGAATTTGATGTACTAACTTGGTTTTGTTGAAGAGGAACCTGTTCTTAAGAGGTAGTATTTTGATACGTTTGTGATGGTTAGTTGTTTGTGCGTGATCTTTGTCACTAATAAGCTTTACTGCTCGCTTTTGGAGTGAGCAAAGCCTCTTTGTATTTGACACCGAGCAACCATCCCAAACTGTTGAGCAATAGTCTAAATGTGTTTGTATATGAGATATGTAGTATGTCTTCCTGGTGTCTTGATCGATGAAGTGCTTAATTTTAGCTAATTGGTATACTTTTTGTGCGATGAGTTTTGTTAGACATTGCACATGAGAGTTCCGGGTCAGATGCTGGTCAATAATAAGACCAAAGTTCCGCAAGGGACATGCAAATGACTGACTAAACAATAAAAAGCAATACAGCATTGTGAATGAAACACAACAGACTAATAAACAATAAGAAACAAATTTTAGCTTTATTTAAACTACACAGCACACCAGCACAGTGTAATATATTCTTCAGCACAAGCGTACATATACCGCTTTTTATGTGCTTGGAAATTAGTTTAGGTGTTAGAACGCAGTTTTTTAGTGTGCTCCCCGTGTCTATGACTGATCTGTATTTTAAATTTGGACAGCTGAAAGGCAATTCCATTCTAATGATAGAAACTGCCTAGCCCACAAACACCACCATGTTCACAATGTGGGGCATTTGTGCTACATGGTTTAAATTCAAAACAATTTAACTTTACTTCACTCTCTCTCTCTCTCTCACACACACACGCAAACACACACCACTCACTCACTGAAACCCTATCTGCTAAGTCTCATTGTCTTTTTTCTTAATTCTTGACTTTCTCTGGCATAATCTACTTTTTACCCTATGTCCTTGAGAAACAAATTACTTAGCAAAATAATTCATGACAGACATCGCGACATCTGGCTGGCTTTAACCGACTCATACACATGATCCGGTAAGACCAGCTTCACTTTCTTGCTTCCAGTGGTTAACAAGTATGTCACGGTCACAGACAGACAGATCAGAAATCCACTCAGATAATATATTGAATGAACACAGACAGACAGATCAGAAATCCACTCAGATAATATATTGAATGAACACAGACAGACAGATCAGAAATCCACTCAGATAATATATTGAATGAACACAGACAGACAGATCAGAAATCCACTCAGATAATATATTGAATGAACACAGAAAGACAGATCAGAAATCCACTCAGATAATATATTGAATGAACACAGAAAGACAGATCAGAAATCCACTCAGATAATATATTGAGTGAACACAGAAAGACAGATCAGAAATCCACTCAGATAATATATTAAAAGAATGAATGATATAAATAACATTTTGCGTAATCAGAAGTCCATGGTATCACAATTCAAACAACTGAAATAGACTCATGTCCTTACAACCTGTCAGACTCAGTACGTGTTCCATGCAATAGAAAACCACAATGGCAGCCTCTAAAAGTCATCTGCTACTCAAAAACATGTTTTCTTTCGACAAAAATAGTCTTATATAGAATAACTCTACAAATAAAACAGAGGTAACAATACACACAACTGCCCAAAACCAATTACTTCTTTGAAACGATTGCTCCACTTACGGGATACTGAAATTATGTCGAATTATGAAATTGTGGACCAGACATATTAGAACAAAAGGGAACAAACTACATGGATGAGGTGAGGGTAGGAGGAATGATGAATCTAGCGTTACCACAAACTCATGCTGCTAATATTTTTTTTTTCAATTTTGTTTCAATGTAAAGATAAGGCTAAATGTGGATTTCCAATAAATGACAGATCCACCCGGAAACTTCAAATGTACATCACTGCAGTAGGTTTATCCTTCACAATATGACAATGCGTGTCCATTTCTTTAGAGTGGGGTCAAGTTCGGCCGTATTGGTGGAATCATCCCAAATGCAACTCTGGGCGTACAACAAACATGTGACAAATTTTTATGAAGATTACCTTCAGCTAGGAAGCTTACTATTAAAAGGATTTTTTAAAATAGCAAATTTGGTTGAAAATTTGAATTTGAGAGATTTTAAGTTTGAAAACGAAATACTTTTTTCTGTTCAAAAATGTGAATACCACATTATACTTATAGTTTGTAGCTTTGGGGGTTTTGCATATGTCGCGACAATAAACCTTAAGTCAGTTTTCTCAAAATTGGACATTCCAGCCATGAAGTTTTTCAGTTTCCACTAACTTTTTATGCATTTATTACTACATATTCAATTTATTACCCTTAGCAAAAAGTATTATGACTTTATTCTAATTCTTTAAATTTTTATCTTAATGTTAGTGATCTATGTGCAAGTTTATTCTGCAAATCAAAATGTGGACTCTGACCTACTTAACATATACAAAAAAGTACACCAGGAGTTTTTATATTTAAAGTCTCACGTTAGAACCTTTGACTTGATCTCCTAACAACATGCTTTAACTATATTTTCTTCTTATCTTTGAAAGAACTCTTGTCTTATACAGCCCACAATGGAGCGCTGTTATTTTAAACACCATATAAACAGTTTCTGAGCCAGCAGTTCAAAGTTCATTTATATTAAACGAGGAGAAAGAAAGATCATATCTGACATTTTCAACTTTCTTAACACTTCCCAATTGTAAAATTTATAACATGACTAAAACGAATATTTTTTTTTCCATGCTGCCTCTTTCTTTTCTTTCAATTTTTTTCATTCAGTCTATCTTTATGTGTGTGTGTGTGTACGAGTATTCAAGCACACAAACTGAATTTTTTTTTTAATGGGGTGGGTATGGGGGGTGGGGGGTGGGTGGGTGTGCCCGCATTAAATGAAAAACATTTGAACTCTACTTTGTAATGTCATCTTTTACTAATAGGAGACATATTCTTCAAGATATAGAACACAATATTTAAAAAAATAATAAATTTTACATTCCATCAAGGGAAAAAAATCTTTGAAATGTTGTGAAAGCAAGACTGCATAAACGTTATCAGCCATTTTATTTTCAAAACACGCATGAAATCGAAGATTTATTTGTGTCTTTCAGGCAGCTGTAAATAAACTGCAAATAAAAGTGCAGTAGCCAATAACTAAAGTGTCAGCATAATCACATATCAGATCCCGAAAAGCTGTTTATATTTTATAACATACTAGCTGATTACCCGGCGTTGCCCGGGTATTTATTTATCCCAATCAACAACGTTTTATTCATTTCCAAAACTTTCTAGACGGTTCTACAAAGGTGTATTCATTTCCACAGTCTTCCAGAAGGTTCTAAATAAGGTAGATAGAGGTGTATCGTGCAGTTTTACAAAGTGAGGGAGGGAGTGAGTAAGGTGAGAAAAAAAAATGAATAGAAAGTGTGAGAATGTATACATGAAATACATACAACATCCGATATTCGAGGATACATACACAACGGGACAAAAACATGAGAACTTATCTGAATGTGTCATCCTCCAAGTAGAAAACAGAAATGTGTGTAGTAGAAGGGAGAAGGAAAGACCACGCTGCCCACAACAAAAGATGCCCGATTGGGCAGCGTGGTCTTTCCCTCCCTCACTTTGTAAAACTGCACCATACACCTCTATCTACCTTATTTATTTTAACCAGTTTTACTGCAGTCGCCTCCCTTTTAGAAGATTCTACAGAGGTCTATTCAGTTCCACAATCTTTTAGAAGTTTCTTCAATGTTCTATTCATTTCCACAACCTTCTAGAACATTCTACATAGTCTAGATGGTCCTGCATAGTTCTATTTGTTCTGTTCGACTAAACGTGGGTTTAATTGTCATCAGGACTGTCACTAACCAGCCTCGCGACCCCGAACACTGTGAATTAGACAGTACTCTCGGTGAATTTGGATATTTTATTTTTCACTACTTCTCACCCCTCCGCCCATGCCGCTGGAGGCTGAACTTGGATTTAAACGGCATCGGGAGTGTCACTATTCATCTCAGCTACCTCGAAAACTATGGATTCGACACTAATATCGTTCATTTTCGATTATTTTTACATGTCACCCCGACCCCTAAGGGTCACGGTGCATTGTCAAGATTGTAAGTAATATGTGTGCCACGTTTGGTTGAAATTACTCCAGGTGTTCCTGCGTGATGCTCTAACATACATACATGCATATACACACATACACGTTCATTTATGTATATATATATATATATATATATATATATTACCCATGTGTCTTATAACAGTTGTAAATCTGTATGTCCATCAACATGTCCATGTTCTTGCTTTATTATTCTCAAAAATAAGCATTAAACATAAGAAATGGTAGTCAACAGCACATAGTAATAAAAACCATCTGCTGATATAAGTGATAAAATATTGGAGGAACTACTAAATGTCGTGTAAAAGGAACACTTAATTATACGTGATTAAAAAAAACTGTGACGTACACATCAACATAAATACACCTTTAACAGCTTTACACAAATCCTTACCTTCAAACAAAGAATTAATGCAACAGGTGAGGTTGAGTGTTGTCTAGATTTATATACTTAATACAACGATTGCAATTATTTAAATTAAAGGCAGAAAATGAGAAAAAACAATTTTTGGAGTTTGTCAGTTACCATTACAGGTCTATATTATCAAAATCTAGTAATCAGCAACCAGTGAAATCAGTTGGAGGATGATGAAGCCAGTAGACTAATGATGGAGCCAGTAGACTAATGATGGAGCCAGTAGACTAATGATGGAGCCAGTAGACTAATGATGGAGCCAGTAGACTAATGACGCTCAGTTTGTATGGAAGAGAATCGGCCAGTTTTGATTTTGGTTCAGCATGTGAGCACTCTGTATTAAAGTCTGTTGCAAATAACATAAGAAAAAAATCACTCAAGCACTTAATTCCTGGTGATATGTGCAAGGTGTTTTTAATTTTAATAGACACAAGTTTGAAAGTGTTGAAAGTTATATTGACAAAAGCGGTCTTTGACTTTGACTTTTCCTATCCCCGGGTTTACGAGTTTTCATTCGTTTTTCCTTTCTTCAGATAATGAAACGTACAGGTTCTCTCCGGCTGTTCTACATCTTCATACAGAATGTCGGTGACTGAGGAATTTGGTGGTATCAGGTTCTTCCGAAGATCCTTCAATGTACTGTAGTCCAGCAGGTGGTGCTTAACAGCTTCTTCTTCTTGTCTGTTGCAGTGCATTCTGTATGGTGTGCGGTCAGCGGCCGCTCTGTGTAAGTGCTTATTGAGGCTATGTGTCCTGCTCGCAACCTGGAAAGTGGTGCATTGGTCTCTGCGACATAAGCTGTTGATGTGGTCTCCGGGATTAGGCTTTGGTAGGTGTGTATATAGGGATTTTCAATTTGGATTACTGGGCCAGCTGTCCATTCACTGCTGCTTGCAAATGTTGTGTATAATGTGTTTAGCTGTTCTCATGTTGGTGGGGATGTGGGGCAGTGGCATGGTGGCTCCACTCTTTGCCAGTCTGTCAGCACGTTCATTTCCTCTGATATCTGTGTGCCCTGGTCCTGACATTCCTCTTTCGGCTGATGAATTGTCCGTCCTGGGGAAAGGTTTACAGTCTGTTCCCCTCCGTCCTTCTGCTGACCAGTTCTCACTCCTTCAAGATGTCCACCGTTTCCATCGCAGACTGCGTTTGAAGTTCCATTTCCAAGACGCATCCCAACCTTCATCATCCCAATCCACTTCCGATGATGACCCTTTCTCTCGCTTCTCCAAACAACCATCCACCTGGACACCTTCAGCAGGAGCGTCTCGTGCCTTGGACCTATACATTGATCACACTCTCCATGAAATCCGCAAGCTTCGCCTTCACCGTGTACGACACTCTAACCTGACCCCCGGGGAGTAGCGCGCACTCTCTCAACTCTAGCGCAGGCAGGATATCGTGATCAAGAGTGCAGACAAGGGCGGGGCCATTGTTTGTTGGAAGAAAGAATTGTACATCCAGGAGGCCATGGCAACACTAAATTTTATGCCTCTCGCCCTGAAGATCCGACTCTGGCCGTGTTCGTGACACGATCAACGAACTTATCCACAAGACTGGTCTTTCTCCCTCGGCTACTCATCTTCACATCCGCGACAGCTGCTTAGGGAAGCCATCCTTTTATCTACTCCCTAAGATTCGCAACCAGGCAACCCAGGAAGGCCCATAGTATCTGCTTGTTCCTGCCCTACGGAACAAATCTCTGACTTTCTTGACAGCATCTTTCAATATCTGGTCACTAGTCTTCCCACTTATCTTAAGGACACCAATCATGCTCTCATTGCTTTTGAGACCCTTACACTCCTGCCTGGTCAAACCTACCGTATCTTCACCCTTGATGTAGTATCCTTATACACATCCATCCCGCATGATCAGGGACTTCAGACCGTCAAGTTCTTTCTGAACAAAAGACGCAATCCCTCTATTACTACGTCTACTATTCTGCGCCTTACACGGCTTGTCCTCCAACTCAATTCTTTTGAATTCAATGGCCTTTACTTCGACCAGATTAGTGGTGTAGCCATGGGTACCAAAATGGGCCCCAGATACGCGTGTCTGTTCATGGGCCACTTCGAACACAAGGTTCTGAGAGCCTTTAGAGGCCCTTTTCCCGCCTTCTATAGACGCTACATAGATGACGGCATTGGGGTCACATCAATGCCAGAGGAAAATCTCAACAGTTTTATCAGTTTTGTTAAGGAGTACAATCCTGTCATTTCTTTCACCTCCCATATCTCTGCTACTTTCGCTAACTTTCTTGACATTGCCGTTACTATCGGCCCTTCCGGGCTTACTACTTCTATCCACTATAAACCTACAGACTCTCACAGCTACCTCCTGTACTCTTCCTTCCATCCCAGATCGTGTAAGGACTATATTCCTTTTTCCCAGCTTCTTAGGTTGCGACATTTCTGTAATGAGGATTTAGATTTCCAAGATCAAGGCCATAAAATGCTAGATTTCTTCCGTCAACGCGGCTATCCAGAACATGTTCTCTCGTCATCCTGGAACCGCATCAGCCATATATCGCGGCAACAAGCTCTCACTCCTAAACCACACTGTAGCTCGGACGGAGTTAAACTGGTACTCACGTACCACCCTCATAGCTTGGCAGTTAAAAACATACTGTTTCGCCATCTCCATCTCCTCCAGACCGAGCCTGATACACGTGAACTTTTTGGGGAACCCCCATTGGTAGCCTACAGACGGGACAAGAACCTCAGGGACCTTTTAATTCGTAGTCATCTTAAGACAGATGACACTTTTTATGGTACCAGACGTTGCGGACGCAGTAGATGCAACACCTGTCCGTTCGTTGTCGAGGCCAGCCAGATTTCCTTCCCTAAGTCCACGTTATCAGTTCAGGAGGGTTTCTCCTGTACTTCACGCAATGTTATTTATGCTATTATGTGCAAACGTTGCAGTTTGAAGTACATAGGGGAGACTGCCTTACGCCTAGGATTTCGATTTCGCCAGCATCTCAATGATATTTCTAAGAGGGCCTGGACACCTGTGGCTAAACATTTTTGCCTTAGCAACCACAGGGGGAAACAGGACATTTCTGTTAGTGCGATCCGCTCTTGTTCTGCTGATGTACGATCTCGGAGGGTCCTAGAACAGCGCCTTATTTTCCAGACCGGCTGTCTCCACCCAGCTGGAATTAACAATGTCTTCAGCTTTCTGTAACTTCTCTAGTTTTCACCCCCCCCCCTTTTTTTTAACTCTACTTTCTTTCTCTATGCTACCCCTCCCTACCACCACCCTCTCTTCATCTCTGGCAACATATTGGTGTCTATAGGGTCTTGTCCTATTCACCAGTTTCACATTTTCTCCCTACAGGTGTTTATGTTCTTCATTCATTGTCTCTCCGCGTTCCCATTTCCCCCCCCCCCCCCACACCTCCTCTAGCGGCTGTCATGTTTCTATTGCCTTTCCCCCCACCCCTTTCTACCACTTGTTTTCCTCTTCTCTCTCCACCTCCTCTTTACGATTGGCCCTATCGGGTATCCTTTGTTGTGGTCAGCGTGGTCGTTCCTTCCACTACACACATTTCTGTTTTCTACTTTTGGAGGAAGCCATATTCAGATAAGTTCTTCGTTTTTTATTTTTATTTTTGTCTCGTGTGTGTATGTAATCCTCGAAAAAGGCTCACGCCGAAATATCGGATGTTGTATGTTTTTCATTTATACATTATCATACTTTCTATTCGTTTTTTTCCCACCTTACTCACTCTCTCCCTCACTTTGTAAGACTGCAACATACACCTCTATCTGCCTTGGTATCCACTGTTTGTTCATTGCACTGAGTATTTCAATTGTAATGTTATCAGCTGTCGGTGTCAAATTTTCAAGGGCCTGGAGAGCAGACGGGAAGTCTGAGAAAATAACAAGGTTTTTTGGTTGAGAGGCACTGTTTTTGTATTTGGTAGTGGTGGCTGCCAGGTCTGCTAATATTGCCTGCATCTCTGCATCATAATTTGAGCAGCGAGATCCACAAGGAGCAGAAATTGGCTTTTTTGTACTGTCTGGAAGCATTATCAGTTCCCCATATCATGCAGTGTCTGTTTCTTTGAACGCTGACCCATCAGTGTATGTATAGGGAACAGATAAATACTAGTTACCTAGGTTGGTTGACAACCCTAGGCGTAGGAAATAATGGGTCAGTTACCGGTCAGTTTTCAGAGGTGCGCAAATATGAGAAAAATCGGTATCCCTGGCCCAGTATATAAAGAAAACATGACAGAATTTGAATCGGTCGGGAATTGTAAGCTGAGCACTTGGGAGGCCAGAGGATCGGGGGAGTCATGTGATTGTTCAAGCGCGAATGAGAATGTTTATTCGTCGAAACGAGAACCAATATGTGTTAGGTTAGTATGGGTTTTTAATTATATGATGTTGATATATGCAAGGTGTACTGTGGGCTCCCTCGATCAGTCTCGATCCACCTAGGTAAATACTTCGTTAGTGATTGAGTTATGAATGATAATGAATAATCATAAATTAGCTGAGGTAGAGAAATGTACTCAGAGTAGATAACAAGTTAGTGGAGGAGGTCAACGAATTTGTATACCTTGGCAGCAGATTAGTAGAAAATGGAGACAGCACAGAGGACATCAACAGCAGACTTACTAGAGCGAACCAAGCTTTTGCAATGCTGCAGACTATATGGAAATAAAAAAAAACTAAGCATAAATATGAAAATCAGGATATTTAAGAGTAATGTTCTAAGTGTACTCCTCTATGGAAGTGAATGCTGGAAAATCACCAAAACCATAGAAAACAAGTTGAATTCTTTCCAGACTAAATGTTTATGAAGAATTAGAAAAATATTTTGGCCAAACACCATAAGAAATAACATATTATTAGCAGAAATGCAGATGAAACCACTGACAACAATTATTGAGGAAAGACGCTGGCGATGGTTGGGACATGTGCTCCGAATGACTGACAACTCACTACCAAAAATAGCACTAAGATGGACACCACAGGGGAACAGAAGTAAGGGTAGACCAAAAGAGACATGAAGAAGAACAACAGAAAGGATGTTGAACAATAGAGGGCTCACCTGGGCAAGAGCAGAAAAAAAAAGGCGAAGGACAGGCATTTGTGGAAAACCCTTGCGGAAGCCCCATGTGCCCTGGGCACTTAAGGTTCAGAGAGAGAGAGAGAGAGAGAGAGAGAGAGTGTGTGTTGAGGTATAATTGTTCTATGTGGGATTTTGATGTTTTTATTTTTAGTGGTAACGTGGAAGTGATCCTTATTATGAAAACTTAATTTTATATTACGGATTTGTATGCATATGCATGTGAATACATTCTTGCCAATCAGTTACGTTTGTTGCAGTCTGAACGAACCCATATTTCAGGAAATTGTGTTAGTGATTTTTATTGCTAACAATATAAGCTGATAAATAACAACATATATATGATGATTCTTTGTTTTCATCTTGCTAACCGTGTAAACTAATGATTAACAACAATATAGGTTTATGATTATTTGATGTAGTAGTTTTGATTGTGTTTGTTTTTCTTTCATTGGTGTGATGTGTGAATGTGTTAGTCCGTGTAATCGTCAATCCTCATGTACCTAACAAGACAACAGCACGACAATAAAAATACAATATATTCATTCATTCATTCCTTTGCATGTCCCTTGCGGAACTTTGCCTCCCAAACAGCACTCCTGTAGGCCTCTCGGTTGTGAGCAAGATGGCCTGCTGCTGCTGCATCCATTTCCAGATCATCAACGATGCCTTGCAGCCATCTTCGTTTCGGTCTTCCTCTCTTTCTTTTTCCCATTATGTATCCCTCCAATATGGTCTTCTCTAAATTATCATGACGTTTAATGTGGCCAAAATATTTAAGTTTTCTCTCTTTAATCCTCTTTACTAGCCAGCCTTCATCAATATTAAGCTCTTGCAGTATAGATATATTTGTTCGTTTTTGTGTCCACGATATTTGGAGAACTCTTCTATAGCATTTACATTCAAAGGCATTTATGTGCTTCTCAGCTGTTTTGTTAAGTGTCCAGGTCTCACAGGCATATGTTGCGATGGGAAAGATGCATGCCCTTAAAAATCTTATTTTTGTGGTTCTGTCTGCTCCTCTCCACAGATTCTTCATTTGTTTTACTTTCTGAAGAGCAATAGATGTCCTCCTTTTAATTTCCCTCATTGTATCTCCATTATTAGTTAGTAGTGATCCAAGATATTCAAAACTCTCCACTTCTTCCAGTTTTTCCTCTTTGATACATATTTCAGTTGCCTTGTTTGTTTTATCAGTTGTCATCACTTTAGTTTTCTTTGCATTAAGATAGAGGTTCTGCTCTTCGCTGTTCTTGCGGACTGACATAATCAGTTTTTCCATTCCTTCTTGTGTTGTGGACAGCAATACTGTGTCATCAGCATATCTAATCTCTGGTATTTCATAACCTCCAACTGTTATGGCATCGTAATATTCTTTGTCTACATCTTCTCTAACATTCCCCATTATATTTTCAGTATACAAGTTAAATAAGTAGGGTGACAATATGCACCCCTGACGGACCCCTTGTTTTATGTCAAACCAACTTGTTGTTTCACCATTTATTCTTACTGCTGCTTGTTGGTCTAAATACAGCAGTGATGTTAATTGTATCAAATGTGTTGGAAATCCCATTTTTTCCATTATTTCCCAAAGTTTCTGGTGTTGTACACAATCAAATGCCTTTGAGTAGTCTATAAAGGATAAATATAGATTCACATTAAACTCCCTGCATTTCTCTATTATTAATCTTAGATTGAATATATGATCTCTTGATCCTCTTCCTTGCCTGAAGCCAGCTTGGACCATATTGACTTCTTCTTCTATTTTCTTTCGAAGTCTACCCATTATGATTTTTAACAGAATTTTACTGGCATGACTAATCAGGGCAACAGTTCTGTAGTTGGTGCATAATTTCAGGTTCCCCTTTTTTGGCAGTGGAATGAATACAGTTCTTTTCCATTCTTTTGGCCAAATACCTGAATGCCATATCTTTTTACATAGTGCATGATAGATTGTTGCACATTCCTTTCCTCCTGCTTTAATAAATTCAGCGGTTATCTCATCACATCCTGGTGATTTACCATTTTTCAGACTCTTTATTGCCCATAAAACTTCTTCCATTGTCGGCTCGGGTTCTTTCTCCTGCAATAATAATTCACACTGTTGATTTCTGCTTCCACAGTCGGTTGTTTCATACATTCTTTTGCAATAGTCCTTCCATCTTTCCAGAATATCCTCTGTCTCTGTCAGGGTATTTCCCATCTCATCACAAATTACATTTAGCTTAGGTGTGACATTTCTCGTCAATGTCTTCATTTCTTTAAACATTTCACTATCTCTTCCACACCTCTGATGTTCTTCTATTCTTTCACAACAATCTTGTATGTATTGTTTTTTGTCTTTTCTTATGTTTCTTCGTACTTCTTTTGTTAAAGTTTTATATTTATCTTTGTTGTTGTTTGTCACTCTCCACTGTGTCTTCATTTCTCTACATTGTTTTATCAGTTCTAGTGTACCTGCTGTGATCCATCCATTCTTTTGTGTTTTCTTTACTGGAACCATGTCTTTAGCTGTTGTTACTAAGATATCTTTGGCCTGCGTAGCCAATTCATCTGGTGTCATCTCTTCCTGTACAGCCATCAGGATTTCGAAACGGTTCTTCACTTCTATACCGTATTGTTCTGGTATATTTGTAAGGTCAAAGCGGAGTGGTCTTGATCCCATAACTATCTTTTTTATCTTTATCTTCATGTCTGCTATTAATAACTCATGGTCCGTGTCACAATAAGCACCTGGCAAAGTTTTTGCTGATGTTATGCTGGACCTCCACCTTCTCTGCACTAAAATGTAATCTATTTGATTCCTGGTTTTCCCATCAGGTGATGTCCATGTGTAAAGTCTTCTTGGATGTTGTTTAAAAAGTGTGTTAGCGATCATTAGCTCATTTTCCATACAAAACGCCATTAGATTGTCACCTGCCGCATTTCTGTGTCCTATGCTAAATTTCCCTACAACATGTCCTTCATCTTCTGCTCTTTCTGTACCAATTTTTGCATTAAAATCACCCATTATAAATACAATATCATTTTTCCGTACCTGGTCCATTGTCGTCTGCAGTGTGTTATAAAAATGTTCTACTTCATCTTCTTCTGCTGCTGATGTAGGTGCATATACCTGGATGACTGTTACATTTCTAGGAATGCCCTTAAGTCTGATTGTTAGGATTCTATCACTTACTGGATTGTAACCTAGTAATGCTTTTGATGTTGATTTGTCCAAATAAAAAGCCACTCCATTCTTTCCTCCTACTTCTCCGCCAGAATATATAAATATATTATCATTCTCGCTCTTAAAGTGTCCTGATCCTTTCCATCGATGTTCGCAGATTCCCAAAATGTGTATCCGCGTTCTTTTCATCTCGTCACTTATTACTTGATATTTTCCCTCATACATACTTCTTACATTCCATGTTCCTACTCTTATCTTTCTTTTTAGTTTGATACAGGGGTTTTCCTTGGTAACACCGTCAGGATTTTGTCCGTCATCACAATTACTAGTACAATATAACAACATATAAATTACAGAGAATTATTACCATATTTAATTTATTCCGACATATGCATGGATCCATTTCTTGGGGTAGGATTCTATAGTCTCCAAAATACATAAACTAGGAAAAAAAGTAGGAACACCTTTATTACTTAACTTCACTTTTGTGATCTTTAAATAATAAGGCTGCTTCTACTTTTTTCTTAGTTTATACATTTTAGTATCATAGCTTTACTGCAGTGCTTCGTGTATAGGTGTATACTTATACACTAATTATTCTATGGTCTCCAGTGCACACAGCTTTTGAGTGTTTGAATCTGATGATTTGTTCACTAATATGCTCCTGAGTCTGGTGTTAGTTTGAGAAAGTGCGTAGTTTGTGTTTGGTGGGATGTCTGGTACTTTTGTAAGTTCTTCTCTGTCTTCAAGGAGTTTATGTCTTGTGTTTAACTGTTGTTCTATGTGCACTGGAGTTTTCAGTTTCAGTCTATTATTATGCTTCCGTTCTATTAGGATGATCTGGGGGCATTTGGTTTCGTGTGTGAGAGATTTGTAGTAGAATGGGGCGATGGTCGCTTCCTATATCATCAAGCGTTCTGAGAGTACAATCATTGTGGATGTGTGCTGAGACAATGGCGAGGTCAGGTCTGTATGTGCATCCAGTAGCTCTGTGGAGGAGTGTTGGTGGGGAGGAGGAGTCCTGCATTATTATCATGTTGCTGGTGTTGCATAGCTCTTCAGTGTTGTTTCCCCATAGGGTTTTGGTCTTTGTATCCTAGTGATGGTAGATGTGCATTAACATCTCCTGCAATGATAGTTTTCTGCATGTCTGTGCTGTGTATGTGGATTTGGTTTTTAGAATTTGGGGGACAATAAACATTATACAAAGTGTACCGCAGTCCATCATGCCATACTGTTATCTCTTGGATATCATTCTCATTGTACTTTCTGTTTTTAACTTCTCCTTGGATGTAATTTGTCAAGAGTGTGGCAATACCCCTGCATTTACCACGTTCACATTTATACAAGATGTATCCAGCCACTGAGTGATCTTTTAGATATAGAAGGGTTTCTTGTATGATAGCAATATGAAAGTTGAATTTTTTTTAGGTGTCTGTTTAATTCTGAGGCGTTTGGCCTAAGTCCAGAAATGTTGACTGGAAGAATGTTTAGTGTGCCAACTTCCCCGTAGTTGATCTTTCGCTTGGGGGGGGGGGGGGTCGAACCACCTGGTGCGAGCTTTTTACGAGGCGAAGTCCGGGCTCCTATGGTTTTCTTTTTGTTTCTGAGATTTTTATATTGGGGTTTTTGTCCTAAGTCTTTTTTCATATCCAGAAGGCCTTTCCAGTGAGAAGCTGAGATCAGACCCCAAGTAGCCCTACAGCTTTGAGACAGTTTCACTGAGACACTCCGACTTTGGGATGAGGGATCTAATGGTGCTTTAACGACATCCATTCCCCGCCACCTATAGTCTGCTGGTCGCTTTCTTTGCCTTATACTGATTGCCATTGTTGTAGAGACCCACAGGCATGTCACGTCAGTTTCCATCAGACTTTCCTCATCCCCGCAGGGGATCTCTGTCCCCCCATCAATCCACCATCCTGACCATCCCAGCGTGGCCCCGGGGCAACATCTCAGCTCCACCTATTGACAGGTGTGCAATGTCAAAAGCTGGAGGGCCTTCTGTCCCAGGAGGGGGGAGGGCCTTCTGTCCCAGGAGGGGGGAGGGCCTTCTATCCCAGGAGGGGGGAGGGCCTTCTGTCCCAGGAGGGGTATTTGTGCTTGTCATTTTTCCCACAGGCGAGTGGGTTTTCTTAGCGTACATAGCATTTTGTCTGAGTTATCTGAAACTGCTATAACAGACTAGAAGCTGCTAGCAGATTTCTCAGTTCTGTTCCCTAAACGTTCTGCCTTATAAGAGGGTGACATTATACTTTATAACAATAACAAAAACAATAACAATAACACATGGTGGTGATTTCTACAGGTTCCTGGGCTACAGGAGCAGGTCAGAGTTTTTTTGTTTTTTTTTAAGGAATCAGATCTGATGTTCCCTGTTTCATAAAGACTATGTTAAGATAAATATGTTCTTAACACAGCTGTTCCCGAGGAAATCTGTGTTTAATACAACAGACTAAAAAAATGCCCAATGAGAATATGAGCTTTCTCCTTTCTTGCAGTCTAAACTAACTCTGAGTGACCTACCATGATGCACAAATAATAAAACCCGAAATCCAACCGTCTGCAATTTGATAATCGAATATATGGGGCCAGTCAGTCTCATGTCCCTTGTGGAACTTTGCCTCCTTAACAGCTCTCCTGTAGGCCTCTCGGAGCGAGATCAACGGATATATCAGTTGTTCTATTGCCTGCTAACTTTTCCTACTCAGCTATGCTGCAACAGAAGCGGCAGTAATACACGTATTAAATGTAGTAAGACGAGTAACATTAGTTTTTATAGTTGTAGTAGTAGAAGCAGCAGTTGTGGCTTTATAGAACCGGCATTAGTAGTAGTAATGTTTGATTATATGGACAGAAATAATGAAGAAAAAGTGCAGTTGCTTATAAAAAAAAAGAACAAAATATAGTGCAAAAAAAACAACAGCAAGATTTAAGTGCCGAGAACAGCAATATTTAAGTGCGGGAAACGGCAAGATTTAAGTGCCGAGAACAGCAGTACTTAAGTGCGGGAAACAGCAAGATTTAAGTGCCGAGAACAGCAATATTTAAGTGCGGGAAACAGCAAGATTTAAGTGCCGAGAACAGCAATATTTAAGTGCGGGAAACGGCAAGATTTAAGTGCCGAGAACAGCAGTACTTAAGTGCGGGAAACGGCAAGATTTAAGTGCCGAGAACAGCAGTACTTAAGTGCGGGAAACAGCAAGATTTAAGTGCCGAGAACAGCAATATTTAAGTGCGGGAAACGGCAAGATTTAAGTGCCGAGAACAGCAGTACTTAAGTGCGGGAAACGGCAAGATTTAAGTGCCGAGAACAGCAGTACTTAAGTGCGGGAAACAGCAAGATTTAAGTGCCGAGAACAGCAATATTTAAGTGCGGGAAACAGCAAGATTTAAACCCTTATGCTTCAAGAGGCTGCGCAATTGCCTGGTTTAAAAGCGACAACACACGGGCAACAGGGGAAGGCTGCTATCATAGTCTGTGAACTGTTTTGAACTAACAAAGCTTACGCCTGTGCTAGCTTCGACTCATGGGCAATTTTGTTTTCTTATTTTTGTCATTAGACTTGGATGGTGATGTTATTTGGTGGATAACACAAAAGCAGCAAAGTATGCTCATAAAGACGCAGCGTTACAAGCTCTCAGCTGAAATTCTCAAGGAAAGAGGAAACAAAGAAGACTTAGAGGCATGTGGCAAAGAGGTCTTGAAGCAGGGATCAGCATAATTTTAAAAAAATGTTCTACAACCGGAGACGGATAAAAAAAAAAAAACAGCCCAGGTTAGAAATAAATGGAGAGCCCTTGTTGATGGTCTGTGCTCCAGATAGGAGTAAAGAAGGCACGAAAGAAAGGACAAGGAAGAAGGCAAGAAAGAAAGGACAGAGTAGAAGGCAAGAAAGAAAGGACAATTTAGAAGACAAGAAAGAAAGGACAGGGTAGAAGGCAAGAAAGAAATGACAGAGTAGAAGACAAGAAAGAAAGGACAAAGTAGAAGACAAGAAAGAAAGGACAAAGTAGAAGGCAAGAAAGAAATGACAAAGTAGAAGACAAGAAAGAAAGGACAAGGTAGAAGGCAAGAAAGAAATGACAGAGTAGAAGGCAAGAAAGAAATGACAGAGTAGAAGGCAAGAAAGAAAGGACAAGGTAGAAGGCAAGAAAGAAATGACAGAGTAGAAGGCAAGAAAGAAAGGACAAGGTAGAAGGCAAGAAAGAAATGACAGAGTAGAAAGCAAGAAAGAAAGGACAGTGTAGAAGGCAAGAAAGAAAGGACAGTGTAGAAAGCAAGAAAGAAATGACAGAGTAGAAGGCAAGAAAGAAAGGACAGTGTAGAAGGCAAGAAAGAAAGGACAGTGTAGAAGGCAAGAAAGAAAGGACAAGGTAGAAAGCAAGAAAGAAAAGACAGCGTAGAATGCATGAAAGAAAGGACAGTGTAGAGAACTTTGAAATTTTAGACTGTGCTCTTATTAAAAGCTCTGCTTATTGTAATGATGCCCTCCGCTGTTGTTTTTGCCTAATATGTACCATGTACACATCTTCCCTATGAGCCAGGCTTTTGATCTAATCTACTGACAGACGAGATCGACTTTCCAAACGTTAATAACAAGCCCCTAGCAAATAACCGAAGCCATTAAAGAGAAAATATAAAAAAGAAACCGAAAAAAAGAACAGTCAGAAAAAAAAGGAAATAGATAAAGAATAAAAGAATGGCAATAAGACAGATAAAGGGGAAATTAAAAAGTAATGAAATAAATGAAATGTTGAAATCAGGAAATAAAAGACACTAAAAAAAAAAATGGGATAATAAAAGTACGCGAAAAGTAATATCCGTACATCAAAGTACGAACAGGCAGACTAGTCGAGCGACAGGGAAACACAATTTCACTTTTTTTTAAAAAACAGAAATGATCAATAATGTCAGTTATATCGGAGCAGCCATATGTCTGCCGAATCTATGAGTCGTGCGCGCTGTATTGTATAAATGTACTCCACGACGCCCTTTAGTTTCACACGAAACTCCTTCTCGCCTCCTTGACATTGAGGAAGCGATACCATCTGCCATACAGTATCAGCCGCCACGTGCTCTGAAAGCTATAGTGCTGTTTATTGCTTTACACACTCCATCCGCTACGTCTCTGTCAGTTGATTTTGACGTAAAAAAACAAACAAACAGCAACAAAAAGAAAACGACAACTTTTTTTTTTTGGAAATAATAGAATCTAAGAAATGGCCTTTTGAACTACGCCAGAGAATGGCCGAGCTTAAGTGCAAGATTATGCGAACGGAATAAAAGGACACATTATTTTCTGTAACAGAGTCACCAAGAATGTATTAATTGTAATATTAGTGTAATATTAATGCAATAAAAAAGTAATGTTAATGTAAATCCAAGCAAGTGCCGTAACTCGGAGCAATTAAACTTCTTTTCTTTCTTCTCTTCCTCTTCTTGTTCTTCTTCTTCAGACATTGTACGCATGCTACTATGTCTGATAATAATTGATGTCCTATCTAACAGACCCCCCGTGTGGTACCCGGGATCTGCAAAGAATAGGACCACTGTACCCTACCATGCATGATCGTAAAAGGCGACTAAGGAGGGTTCAGCATAGGGCCAGCAACCCTATCTGGTAAAAAACTATCAGACTGCTACAGAAACAGAAGCAAGGGAAAAAGCAAATGCAGGTGGAAGGAGAAATGCTTATCAGGAAACTGAGCCCATGAAGGTTGTGGATGAAAGCCAGCCACTGGAAGTCCCCAGCCCGACTGCAGACCTCCTGGAACCTAAACACAAGATGCAAATAGGCAGCTGGAATGTAAGAACACTAAACCAGACTGGAAAACTAGCACAAACCATCAAGGAAATGCACAGATACAAACTAGACATACTAGGAATACAAGAAGCAAGATGGACAGGACAAGGCAGAAGGAAATTAACAACACAGCACACAGAAGATACAATAATATGGTCAGGTAAAGAAGATCTTCATGAAGGAGGAGTAGCATTGATTATAACAAAAGAAGCATCAAGAGCATTGCTGAAATGGACCCCAATAAATGAGAGATTATTATATGCACGGTTCAACTCAAGATTCACGAAGCTGTCTATTATAGTTTGTTATGCACCAACAGAAGCAGCTGAAGAGGAATTAAAAGAAGATTTTTACAACAGCCTCCAAGCCACAGTAGAAACAATACCCAAGCATGATATGCTACTCATCTTGGGCGACTTCAATGCAAAAGTAGGTGAAGGAAATGAAGATAGAAGAAGAATCATGGGAAGAGAAGGAATTGGAGAAATAAATGAAAATGGAGAAAGACTGTGCAGTTTCTGTGAAGAAAACATGATGACCATCGGAGGGACAATTTTCCAACACAAAAACATCCATAAGTGACTTGGAGGTCACCAGATAAAACCACAGAAAACCAAATCGATCACATACTAATAAACAACAAGTGGAAACGGTCACTACAAGATGTGCGAGCAAGGAAAGGAGCAGATATAGGAAGTGATCACAACCTTCTGGTAGCAAAAATAAAACTAAAATTAAGAAAAGCCAGAATCGGAGAACACAGAAGATACATTTTGATACAAGAAAACTGATAGACCAGCAAACAAGAAATGAATTCTCAATAATACTTAAGAACCGCTTCAGTGTCCTACAAGATGAAGCAGAAATGTCCATATTAGAGTTCAATAAAACACTACAGGAAACAGCAAAAGAAGTGCTGGGATATCGGAAAAGGAGAAAAGAGGAATGGATAAGTGAGACCACATGGGAAAAGATAGAGCAAAGAAAAGAAATCAAGAAAAAATTACTGAACACCAAATCACAACGGCTTAAAGAACGAGTTTTAAGTAATTATGCACAAAAAGACAAAGAAGTGAAGGAATCATGCCGTCAAGATAAATGTCAATATTATGACAACTTAGCAGAAACAGCAGAGAAAGCAGCATATACAAATGACATGAAAACCATATATAAAATCACAAAGCAGATGACAGGTAACTTCAATACAAGATGTGAAAGTGCAGTAAGAACACAAAATGGACAACTGGTCAGTGGAGAAAGAGAAAAAATTGAAAGATGGAGGGAACACTTTAACACCCTACTAAACAGAACACAAGCAGCACAAGCAATAGATATACCTGAAGCAAAAGCGGAACTAAACATCAATACAGGACCAATAACAATAAATGAAGTAAAAGAGGCGATAAAGATGCTAAAATCAGACAGGGCACCAGGTGAAGATGAAGTGACTGCTGAGATGTTGAAAGCAGAAGAAACAGAAACACCAAAACAACTTTGCCGGATATTACAACAAATTTGGGATTTAGAAAAAGCCCCAGAGGAGTGGAAAACTGGTCTTATAGTAAAACTACCAAAGAAGGGTGACCTCAGAGATTGCGGGAACTGGAGAGGCATTACCCTACTGCCACTCACTAGTAAAGTATTTTGCAGAATAATCATCAACAGAATTGTACCAACACTTGAGGAAAAACTTCGGAAAGAGCAGGCAGGATTTAGGAAAGGAAGATCATGCATAGACCATATATTTGTACTTAGACAAATATTAGAACAGGCAAATGAGTGGCATAGCACAACATATGCATTATTCATAGATTTTGAGAAAGCCTTTGACAGTGTCAACAGAGATGCACTGTGGAAAATCCTAAGATGGCATGGCCTCCCCCATAAAATAGTAAATGTAATCAAAGCCCTATACGAGGGTTTTCAGTGCAAAGTTATCTGTGGAGAACATACCTCCAGCAGCTTTAGGGTACAAACAGGAGTGAAACAGGGATGTGTACTATCACCAACATTATTTATCTTGGCAGTAGACTGGTTAATGAAGGAGGCAACATCAGACAAACGCAGAGGATTACAATGGACCCTTAACACAGTGCTGGAGGACCTTGACTTTGCGGACGACATTTGTCTATTATCAAGCAGTCACAAAGATATGCAAGATAAAATAAACAAGTTAACCCAGAATGCAAACAACATAGGACTAAAGATCAATGTAGGAAAGACAAAGTTAATGAAGCAAAATGTGAACAACAGAAATGTACTCAGAGTAGATAACAAGTTAGTGGAGGAGGTCAACGAATTTGTATACCTTGGCAGCAGAGTAGTAGAAAATGGAGACAGCACAGAGGACATCAACAGCAGACTTACTAGAGCAAACCAGGCTTTTGCAATGCTACAGAATATATGGAAATCAAATAAACTAAGCATAAATATGAAAATCAGGATATTTAAGAGTAATGTTCTAAGTGTACTACTCTATGGAAGTGAATGCTGGAAAATCACCAAAACCATAGAAAACAAGTTGAATTCTTTCCAGACTAAATGTTTACGTAGAATTAAAAAAATATTGTGGCCAAACACCATAAGAAATAACATTTTATTGGCAGAAATGCAGATGAAACCACTGACAACAATTATTGAGGAAAGACGCTGGCGATGGTTGGGACATGTGCTCCGAATGACTGACAACTCACTACCAAAAATAGCACTAAGATGGACACCACAAGGGAGCAGAAGTAAGGGTAGACCAAAAGAGACATGGAGAAGAACAACAGAAAGGATGTTGAGCAATAGAGGGCTCACCTGGGCAAGAGCAGAAAAAAAAGCGAAAGACAGGCATTTGTGGAAAACCCTTGCGGAAGCCCCATGTGCCCTGGGCACTTAAGGTTCAGAGAGAGAGAGAGAGAGATCTAACAGACGTGTTGAGGGTTGATCGATTATCGCACCATTTTTCTTCAAAATGTAGCACACTCCCTCTGTCCGTCTTCTGAGGGTCGTCTTTTTGTTTTGGTTCCTGACATTTCATTTGCAGTGCTTGTGTTCAGTAGATTATCAGGGTTCGGTCTCATCAGATCAGGGTCTTGTTTCATCAGATCAGGGTTCGGTCTCATCAGATCAGGGTCTAGTCTCATCAGATCAGGGTCTGGTCTCATCAGATCAGGGTCTGGTCTCATCAGATCAGGGTTCAGTCTCATCAGATCAGGGTTCGATCTCATCAGATCAGGGTTTGGTCTCATCAGATCAGGGTCTGGTCTCATCAGATCAGGTTTCGGTCTCATCAGATCAGGGTTTGGTTTCATCATATCAAGGTTTAGTATCATCAGATCAGTGTCCGGTCTTATCAGATCAGGGTTTGATCTCATCAGATCAGGGTTTGGTTTCATCATATCAGGGTTTAGTATCATCAGATCAGGGTCCGGTCTCATCAGATCAGGGTCCGTTCTCGTCAGATCAGGGTTTGATCTCATCAGATCAGGGTCCGGTCTCATCAGATCAGGTTTCGGTCTCATCAGATCAGGTTTCGGTCTCATCAGATCAGGTTTTGGTCTCATCAGATCAGGGTTTGGTTTCATCATATCAGGGTTTAGTATCATCAGATCAGGGTCCGGTCTTATCAGATCAGGGTTTGATCTCATCAGATCAGGGTTTGGTTTCATCATATCAGGGTTTAGTATCATCAGATCAGGGTCCGGTCTCGTCAGATCAGGGTTTGGTTTCATCATATCAAGGTTTAGTATCATCAGATCAGGGTCCGGTCTCGTCAGATCAGGGTTTGGTTTCATCATATCAGGGTCCAGTCTCATCATGTCAGGGTTCGGTCTCATCAGACTGCCAAACCTTTTCAACCTTGGCTTTCAGGCTACCGTTGCATCAACGTTGCTCCCATGGCAGAAGTGTAAACATGGTGGCGAGTTATGGCTAAGCCTAGTTTTGCTGATCGCTCTGTGTATAGTGATGAATTCTTTGAAACAAATGAACCACAAAGAAACGAAAACTTCCAACAGACATGAAGAGTTAGTTATATTTGAGGAAACCAATCTTTTGAGAATAAATCTAAATATGCTTTGTCTGGCTTCAAGTCGGAGAGAAAGAAGGTAGCACATGTAACACATATTAATGTGTCCGGTTTGTCTGTTCTTCCTTCTGCCTGTCTTTAAGTTTTTTTTCAGCCCGTCTGTCCGCCTTTCTGCTTGTTTGTCCGTCTCTCTGCATGTCTTTCTTTCTGTCTGTTTGTCCGTCTTTTTGCATGTCTGTCGGCCTTTGTGTCTGTTTGTCCGTCCTTCTGCTTGTCTGTCTGCCTTTCTGTCTGTTTGTCCGTCCTTCTGCTTGTCTGTCTTTCTTTCTTCCTCTTTGTCTGTCTTTCTGCATGTCTGTCCCCCTTTCTGTCTGTTTGTCCGTCTTTCTGTTTCTCCTCCCGTCTTCCGTCGTTAATAAACTGACTTTGATTAATTCTTTTCTCTAGAGTTTAGTACGCTTCACTCTCATACCGTCTTCACCATAACAGATTCAGAGAAGTTGGTACATTTAGCTTCTCTTTCAAAGAGCTACAGTCGACTATCTGTGGCTACATTTGTTTTAGAACAGTAGTCGGAAGAAGAGGAGACTTTGTAGATTTTAATCTACTTTTACACTTGAATTCCTAACTTCTAATCTAATTCAGACATTAAATGACCATATATTCTATGTGAACTAACTTAATTATATTATCAATAGCGGCGAATCTTCCTGGATATTTTAATAATCCCCCCCCCCCCCTTTTTCCATCTTTCAATGGCTAGCCCACAATTTAATTTCCTCTGTGATCTGAAATATATTTTCTAATAATTCTATTTTGTAATATTAATCGTTTGATCTGCAAAGTTCAATTATCTGCCGTCTTCAGCTGTTCTGGATTTACTTTGTAATCTTGAGAAGGGCACATAATATGGGAAAATTTATAACTTCTTCCGCAATTAAAAACGTATGGTTTATCTCACAAGCACTGGCTGCTTATGTTGTTTTTACTAAGGCGCTTCAGTACCCAATCAGAGTAGGTTTTTAATTTAGGGCCCAATTGTATGACGGACAATAAGGCCATTTTCTCATTTTTATAATAACAACTTCGATAATGAGTCATATTTTATGCAGCACAATAAGGCCATTTTCTCATTTTTATAATAACAACTTCGATCATGAGTCATATTTTATGTGTTTTAGAAAGAGCAAAAGTCGCTGAATACACTGGATAATTTCTTTTAGTGTGCATTGTTTACACAAAACTTTTATTCATAGTAAAGTTGTACTACAGGTTCCACTTTCCCCGTTTTCATACCGTTAAGCCGTATTGGAGATACAGTGTTAAACCCGTATTTCCAAGACCTTTCGCACATGAAAGTGTGATGTGGTCACTATCATACCTAGTCTGGCCGCATTTAGCTTCGAGGATTTCTCTGGTACCCATTTTTTAGAGGGTTCGTGGATCCTCGGATCTTTTTTATCCATATATATATATATACATGGTTGGGACATGTGCTCCGAATGACTGACAACTCACTACCAAAAATAGCACTAAGATGGACACCACAAGGGAGCAGAAGTAAGGGTAGACCAAAAGAGACATGGAGAAGAACAACAGAAAGGATGTTGAGCAATAGAGGGCTCACCTGGGCAAGAGCAGAAAAAAAGGCGAAGGACAGGCATTTGTGGAAAACCCTCGCGGAAGCCCCATGTGCCCTGGGCACTTAAAGTTCATATATATATATATATATATATATATATATATATATATATATATATAAAAATTTGTTGTGAAAACCACATATTTATCCTATAAGCCTATAGCGTTTTCATTTACAGATTGTTTCGTGGTTTGAGTTAACAAGCAGATTGTTTCGTGGTTTTTGTTAACAAGCAGATTGTTTCGTGGTTTGTGTTAACAAGCAGATTGTTTCGTGGTTTGTGTTAACAAGCAGATTGTTTCGTGGTTTGTGTTAATAAGCAGATTGTTTCGTTGTTTGAGTTAACAAGCAAATTGTTTCGTAGTTTGAGTTAACAAGCAGACTGATCCGTAGCTTGAGTTAACAAGCAGATTGTTTCGTGGTTTGAGTTAACAAACAGCTTGCACAATAACGATACCCATATTTCAGTTATGAATGAACATTAACGATGATGAATATTTGCTACAGTGGTTAACCTAAAAAGAAATCTACTAGTCAACAGCTACATCATTTTCAAACTCTTAAATTCATCTGCGCAAACACTGTGCCAGATAAAATAGTCAGATGAGCAAATGAAAGATTCTCGTTGATATGGTGTATATGTGCAAAGAGGCTGGAAAAACTCTAACTCGCGGCCTTTCGTTTTTTTCAAAGACGGAGTTGAAATTTCTTGCCTTTAATTTTAACTCCCAGGATCTGCCATTTGCGTTCTTTGCACACGATGCTATGAGGGCGAGGCACAGCGTCGTATCGATGTATAGCAGCTATGTTTTCATAGCGGAGCTAAAAAACCAGGAAGTGGGCCATACTTCTTTATCAGACTCCACCACCATGGGGACTATGACGAAACCTGCACTGTCAGCCAGGCTAGGTCTGTTACTATGGGTACCAGCGGAGAGGTGGGACAGGGTCTTGGCCAGCTATGATTTTTTAAAATAAAAATCAATGAAGACTTCTCCATGTCAACCATGGGTCGGTGGTTGGCAAAACGGACATTGCCTTTGACTACAGAAAGAGAGAAATAATTAAAAGGGCACCAGCAAATTTTGTGTGGTTGTGTTTTCGAGATATTACAAGTTTACAAGGGAAGCGGTGCAGTAGATATTACAAGTTTACAAGAAAAGCTGTGTAGTAGGTATTACAAGTTTACAAGAAAAGCTGTGTAGTAGATATTACAAGTTTACAAGAAAAGCTGTGTAGTAGATATTACAAGTTTACAAGAAAAGCTGTGTAGTAGGTATTACAAGTTTACAAGAAAAGCTGTGTAGTAGGTATTACAAGTTTACAAGAAAAGCTGTGCAGTAGATATTACAAGTTTACAAGAAAAGCTGTGTAGTAGATATTACAAGTTTACAAGAAAAGCTGTGTAGTAGATATTACAAATTTACAAGAAAAGCTGTGTGGTAGATATTACAAGTTTACAAGAAAAGCTGTGTAGTAGATATTACAAGTTTACAAGAAAAGCTGTGTAGTAGATATTACAAGTTTACAAGAAAAGCTGTGTAGTAGGTATTACAAGTTTACAAGGAAAGCTGTGTAGTAGATATTACAAGTTTACAAGGAAAGCTGTGTAGTAGATATTACAAGTTTACAAGAAAAGCTGTGTAGTAGATATTACAAGTTTACAAGGAAAGCTGTGTAGTAGATATTACAAGTTTACAAGAAAAGCTGTGTAGTAGATATTACAAGTTTACAAGAAAAGCTGTGTAGTAGATATTACAAGTTTACAAGAAAAGCTGTGTAGTAGATATTACAAGTTTACAAGAAAAGCTGTGTAGTAGATATTACAAGTTTACAAGGAAAGCTGTGTAGTAGATATTACAAGTTTACAAGAAAAGCTGTATATTAGATATGTGGCTCTGCTGAGCAAAGTACAGAGAGTGTTGCTATAGCAATGCTTGTCTCGAGACACGCTAATTGAAAATAGATTTATATTTTTAGTTCTCTCTCTTTCTTTTTCTCTCTCTTCCTCTCCATCTGTTCTTCTCACTCTTTCTCTCTCTCTCTTTCTTTCTCTCTCCATCTGTTCTCCTCACTCTTTTTCTTTCTCTCTCTCTCTCTCTTCTTCTCTTTTTTCTCTTCCTCTCTTTCTTTCCTTCTCTTTCTCTTCCCGTCTTTCTTTCTCTCTCCATATGTTTTTCTCACACTTTCTCCTTCTCTCTCTCTCTTATCTTCTCTTTCTTTGTCTCTCTCTTGTCCTCTCTATCTTTCTCTCTTATCCTCTCTATCTTTCTCTCTTATCCTTTCTTTCTTTCTCTCTCTCTCACGTTCTTATCCTCTCTGTCTTCTCTCTCCATCTGTTGTTCTCACTCTTTCTATTTCTCTCTTTCTCTCTTATCCTCTCTGTCTTTCTCTCTCCATCTGTTGTTCTCGCTCTTTCTATTTCTCTCTTTCTCTCTTATCCTCTCTGTCTTTCTCTCTCCATCTGTTGTTCTCACTCTTTCTATTTCTCTCTTTCTCTCTTATCCTCTCTGTCTTTCTCTCTCCATCTGTCGTTCTCATTCTTTCTCCCTCCCCCGCTCTCTCTCTCTCACTCACAGAGGTTATATATAAAGATTTAATTTAATAAATTCGAAAAGAACACAGAGCATTAAAAGTGCATTAATTTCATGACAGCAAACAAATATTTACCTTAAATGTGAGCACGAACTGTTAACATTGCCAACAAAAATATGTAATCAATAACAGCGCAGAGAAGCACTGACGACATACAGGAGAACCGGAACCTTACAAGAGAAAAATTCACTTACTTCCAGGATATATAAAAACCGATGTATAAAAAATGTAAAACCAAAAGATAAAAAGAAAAGGCACACCAACCCGGAAGTTTAAAAATGTATATGAAATGAATTATCCCCCCTTGACTGCTAATTTATAAAGGCACGTGTAACCTTCAAAATTATTTTTTTTCCGCAGCTATATTTTCATGTTTTAATTAGGTTCAATTTGAAAATACTTCCCGGTATTATTTTCGCTGCATTAGATTACAATTTCTTCAACAGAAAAGGATCAAAATTGCACACATTTTTTTGTTGTTGCTTGTTCTCAAATGTTCAGTAGTTGTCTGTGAAACGAAATAAATGGTCTCCCTTATACTGTGCTAGTCACATATACTGTTACTTTAAGAATTAACAGAAAAGGCGTATTTTTCTTGAAAAGAATATGTCTCAGATATTTTTTTATAGATCTGGAACATACACTGGTTAAATAAATACTTCATTTGCAAAGAAGTAGGAGAAGGTTAAATGGTTTTTGGTAATCTACAGAATGTAGATATAAGGTCCAACAATTAAGTAATGAAACTAATTACACAAAAATAAAATAAACAACAGTTGAAGATATAACCCTTACTTTATTCAAAGTAAGCCACTTGTACATTGATACAGCGAGTTGGCACGATCTAACAAACACTGGAACGACCTCTGCAGTTCTTCTTTTGGTATGGCCCTTAAACTCGATGTTACGGCCCTTTGGATGTCATCAGTATCGTCAAAGAAGCGTCCTTTCAATAGTAACTTTGTTTTTTGGAATAGAAAATAATCGCAAGGAGACAAATCTGGGGAACAGGGTGGATGGTTGAGAACACACACTTGTTTTTGGGCCAAAACTTCCTGTACAACTACCGCCCGGTGAGCCGGTGCATTATCATGAAGAAGGAAAAATCTGCCAGGTGTTGAATACTCGGGTCGGACTCGGAGAATCCTTTCCAAGAGGCGTTTAAAAATACTTAAATAAACTTTGGCAGTGACAGTCTGTCCCTCTGGAATAAATTCTTTGTGAATAACCCCTTTGCTGTCGTAGAAGCACACCAACAATGTCTTCACTTTCGACTTTTGAAGACGAATATTTTTGCCTTTTGGTGATGATGATCACTTCCACTGAGCACATTGGCGTTTAGTTGTGGGATCATAGCAGAAAATCTATGTTTCATCCTCTGCAACAATCAAATTTAATAAATGTTTATTTCTGCGACACGTATTGATGATGACTTTCGCGCACTCAACACGCTGATATTTTTGGTCATCAGACAACGAATGTGATAGAAACCAGCAAGCAACTTTTCTCTTGCCCAAATCTTCCACGAAAATTTTACAATGGTCTCTTGGTTAACATGAAGTTCATCTGCCATCATCCTCACAGTTAAACAACGATATTCTTGTATCCGTTCTCTGACTTTTGCAATGAGTTCCTCATTACAAACAGAAATTGTGCGTCCATGTCTATTTGCATTTGTAATCGTTTCCACGCCACTTTTGAATCGTGAATCAATCAATCAAGTTCCATGCCACGTGGCGTAGACGATAATTTCTCTTCATAATTCCCTAGCTTTAGACTTGCTTATGACATCCGTCGGTGACTTTCTTACTAGCCACACTGACAACCCATCCAATAACTTCTTTATCTGTCTTCTTCTGTCTCTTCTTCCCTCAATTTTTCCAGTTGCCACAATGGGTGAATACCACCAGAATATCTTGTGCGCGAGATAAACAATTATCCCCATAAACTTGTCACATCAATCAACTGTCTCAATTTCACTTTTTCCTATTTTAAAACAGAATTTAATGTTAGCTTTTTGCTCCATGCTGATTACGTGACAATGTACCTCTGACTAGGTCAACAAAATGGCGACTTGTTTGCTGTCTGCTTATTGGGCGGCGATGAAAAGTTGCCAGATCACAGATGAAGGTTGCCTCTTTGGGTTCCATGCTTTGCTTCATAGATGGCATTTTTGTCTTGGCCATAATAAAATCAATATCATTATTTAATTGTCGGACTTTGTATTTGCTGGAAATATTCCACGCCAAAGAACAAACTAAAAAAATACAAAACAAAGAAACAAAGAAGGCAACAATTAGAATGTTCGTTTAATATCTTAGACTATTAGTTTCATATTTTAGACCATATGTTTAAAATCTTAAACTATTGGTTTAACATCTTTGACGTTTAACGTTTTAGACTACTAGTTTAATATCTTAACATTTTAGACTCTGATTTAATATCCTAGACTTTTGGTTTAACACTTTTAGATTACTGGTTTAACATTTTAGACTATTTGTTTAATATTTCATACCGTTGGTTTAATATCTTAGACTATTGGTTTACACATAGTCCCAGACAGAACTACACTGGGGCTTATTAAATCGATAAACACATTCAGCACGAGGTCCCTTTCTGTGGGCCTTATGGTATAGGGTAATTCTAGCTGCAACAGGCAGGGGTGATGTTGGTGATGATGAAAATAATGACGATAATGGCGTATTACTATTGCAGCTTGTGATAATTATACCCCTGTTTATTCACCAGTAATAATTCTTTTCTGATATTGTTGACATTTGGTAAATATACGTATGTAGCAGATATGTTAGCCCGAAGCTAGAGAGCAAAACCACGTGCAGGGTGGAAAAGCTAGGTATATAGAGAGGGAGTCTTACTGAAGAGAAAATGAATGAATGAATGAATGAATGACTAATCCTTATTTTGAAAGGGTAAAGAATTGGGCACGCAGGCCCGTCTTACATTCTGTCCTTCATCACTCCGCCTTTCATTCTTCCCACACACTCGATTTAATATAAATACACAAATTAAATTAGGAAAAAAAACATATCAAAAGAGTGTAAGATTAAACTGTTACATTCAAAGTAAAAGAGAAGAAGTAATTAACCTAAAAAAATTGCTCTCACACACATACACGCACACACAGATGTATACATAAACAAAAATACACAGTAAATACAGAATCTTCTAACATGTTTTTTAAATAAATATTAAAATAATTTCTAACAATATCTAACAAGTTACTTTTCGAATCATGTCATTTTAGTACTTGATGGTTGGCGAGTCATAGGTTGAGAGATTGCTGGTTATTCTATGGAGGCATATAATTGCAAGCAAGTAAATAATGAAACAGGTTTGAGTTAAAGGATGAGGTATTACTAATGGATTTTAAATAGTAGGGGAGGGTGTTCCAGAGCTGTAATGTAGAGTATGCAAGGCTTTTCTTGTACAGATCAATCCTGGGTTTAGGAAGATGACAGTTTTTTAAACGCTGGCTATGTTTAGTGTTATACGTAAACAGTGACCACAAGTAAGGCGGAATTCTGTGAACAAACAGAGAGAGAGAGAGAGAGAGAGAGTCTGGTTGTAGAGAGAGAGAAAGAGTCTGGTTGTAGAGAGAAAACTGGTTGAGAGAGAGAGAGAGAGAGGGAGCCGGGTTGTAGGGGAGAACCTGGCTGTAGAAAGAGAGAGAAACCTGGTTGTAGAGAGAGAAAACCCGGTTGTAGATATAGAATATGGTTGTACTAGAGAAACCTGGTTGTAGAGAGAGAACCTGGTTGTAGAAGAGAGAACCTGGTCGTAGAAAGAGAGAATCTGGTTGTAGTAGAGAAACCTGGTTGTAGAGAGAGAACCTGGTTGTAGAAAGAGAGAACCTGGTTGTAGAGAGAGAAAATGTGGTTGTTGTATAAAACCTGGTTGTAGAGAGACAACCTGGTAGAAGAGAGAGAGAGAGAGAGAGAGAAAGGGAGAGAGAGAGAGAGAGAGAGAGAGATTCCAATAGCATAAAAACAAACTCTGTTGCGAAAAGGGAACCCAACTCCAGAGACAGAACTCAGTTGCAGGAAGTGAACCCAACTATAGACAGAAAGCTGAAATGTTTCATGAACTTGTTGGTTTTTTTTTTTCAACGTACGTTACGTTTAATTGCCATTGAAGACCTAAATGTAAAAAGATATGTACTGCCGTTACGACATACTGTGAGTTCGTGCAACCATGGAAACCCTTCTTGTGGTAGCTGGTTTCTGTGGCTATTGGAAAACTGGTTTGGGATCTCACGTAGGCAGGAAATGGATTTGTCAAGGAGGGAAATTACTGCGAGTTTATGACCGTAAATATCAAGTGAAGGCTTCCTTGCGGAAAAAATCAAGATGCTTGAACGAAGCGAAGAGGACATTTTCGAGCTGGAAATAGAAAAGTAAAAATTCTCCCCGAATAATGGGGGTTTGGGGGGGGGGGGGGGTTGTGGGTCTGCATATGCCGCTGAAAGGTGTATTTGATTTCTTTTTTATTGTTCCTATTACTCTCTTCTACCCTCTCTCAGATCCGATTTATAATACCTGGGAAATCATGATATTTCTGAGATGCTCTCTCTCTCTCTCTCTCTCTCTCTCTCTCTCTCTCCATATTTCATTCACTTTGGACTCAAAGATCAATATATAAAGCCACGGACAGTTCATGTAGTTCGTTCGTCGACGAAATGCAACCTCTCTTCCTAGCCAATAAAGGATAGTTTCTAGCTGCCACAACTCTTTCAGTTGGTTTGGTGTTTAGAGTCCCGTTGATACCCTGGATTCCCACGAATGTGGCTGAATGTTCCTCCACGCTGTTCTAATTCATTTCTAAACGGTAACTTAAGGTGAAATTTACGTATATCTCTGCGCGAATAAATGTACGGACACGTTAATTAACCACATCTGTCGAGACTCGGGATCATTGTTTATCTTTAAACACTAACTTTAACAATTGTTAACACTCGCGTGTGCATCATAAGACCAGGTTACATTTCTACAATCAGGGTAAACTGACGACTCGCTATCACTAATCCGGATTTAGAATTTGTTTGCCCATGCTACCCGTCCCGTCCACACTGGCTACATGCTACCCATCCCGTCCACCCTGGATACATGCTACCCGTCCCGTCCACCCTGGCTACATGCTACCCATACCGTCCACACTGGCTACATTCTACCCGTCCCGTCCACACTGGCTACATGCTACCCGTCCTGTCCACCCCTAACTACAAGTTACCCATCCCATCCACCCTGGCTACATGCTACCCATCCCGTCCACACTGGATACATGCTACCCGTCCAGTCCACCCTGGCTGCATGCTACCCGTCCCGTCCACCCCTAGCTACATGCTACCCATCCCATCCACCCTGGCTACATGCTACCCATCCCGTCCACACTGGATACATGCTACCCGTCCCGTCCACCCTGGCTGCATGCTACCCATCCCGTCCACCCTGGCTACATTCTACCCATCCCGTCCACACTGGCTATAAGACTGCCTACCTCAGATATATCTCATTCACCGCAGCTGTCACACTCTACTTCAGACGTCCTTCAGCTGAGTAGACAAAAACCTACCGGCTACTGCTACTGGCCACTACTCGAGTGTTAAAATAATCATTTTCTCTAGCCAAGAAGTTAAAACATACAATAAAAAAACGAGACCCTCCAATTGTAAACCAAACCACTGAATCTTGTAGTATAGGTAGTATAAGTAATAGACAGACTATTAAACCTAAGTTTGTTTTCAACAGCAGAAGCATACAAAAAGAAAAAAAGGAATAATAAATAAGGTTAGGGACTGGTCAACTCTTGTGTGCGCAACTCTGAGTAAAATCGGTACCGAATGATGTGAGAGAATTTTGATCAGTCAGAATTTCTACGTTGAGCACGTAGGTAGGTACCAACGGATCGGAAGAGATCATGTTCACTTTTAAGCACGAATAAGTATGTTATTCGTAGATGGACGTGTGTATATATACACACATTGGACACTTACATTAGCTAACTTAAAAGATATCAGAACTTGGACACTTGCATTAGCTCAGATAAAAGATATCAGAACCTGGATTAGCTCAGTTAAAAGATAATAGAATCTGAATAACTACATTAGCTCAGTTAAAAGATAATAGAACCTGAATAACTACATTAGCTCAGTTAAAAGATAATAGAACCTGGATAACTACATTAGCTCATTTAAAAGATATCAAACCTGGACACTTACATTAGCTCAGATAAAAGATATCAGAACCTGGATAACTACATTAGCTCACTTAAAAGATAATAGAACCTGAATAACTACATTAGCTTATCTAAAAGATAATAGGACCTGAATAACTACATTAGCTCAGTTAAAAGATAACAGACCCTGAATAACTACATTAGCTCAGTTAAAAGATATCAGAACCTGGATACCAAAGTCAGTTCAGAGACAACAAAATCGGGATACTTAAATAATAACGAAACCACATCGTCCCATTCCAAAATATATCAAGACTTCTGTACCTGGTTAAACTCGTATAAAAATCATCGAAACCTCCACACCTGCCTTATTCTAAAATAAAGACATCTAAATCTATACGAAGGTCAGCTCACATAAAAAAACAAAAAAAAACCAGTATACTTTGGTTAGCTTATGCCGAAGACGAAGACATAAAAACTTCTATGCCAGAGGCATTTCATACCAGAACACATCAAAACCTCTGTAATTCGGTCAGTTCATACCAGAGACATCAAAAATCTCTGTAACACGGTCAGCTCATATCAGAGACATCAAAATGCCTCTCATCTTAAGACCAGCCATGTCCGGACTGTAAAACGTCAAATACGGAAAGAATTATGATCTGGAAAATTGCTTAACAAGAATATTACGGGCAAGAGTGGTCAGTCATTCAATATCATTTCTACAAGGGCGCTAAGGCCAGTACATTTACTTGGAATAGAGCAGAGGTTTATATATATATATGTATATAACAGTATTTGTTGGTGGTGTGGTAGTGATCTCGGTTGTTGGTGTAGTAGTGATCATGGTTGTTGGTGTAGTAGTGACCATGGTTGTTAATGTAGTAGTGATCTCGGTTGTTGGTGTAGTAGTGATCATGGTTGTTGGTGTAGTAGTGATCATGGTTGTTGGTGTAGTAGTGATCATGGTTGTTGGTGTAGTAGTGATCATGGTTCTTGGTGTAGTAGTGATCATGGTTCTTGGTGTAGTAGTGATCATGGTTCTTGGTGTAGTAGTGATCATGGTTCTTGGTGTAGTAGTGATCATGGTTCTTGGTGTAGTAGTGATCATGGTTCTTGGTGTAGTAGTGATCATGGTTCTTGGTGTAGTAGTGATCATGGTTCTTGGTGTAGTAGTGATCATGTTTCTTGGTGTAGTAGTGATCATGGTTGTTGGTGTAATAGTGGTCATGATTCTTGGTGTAGTAATGATCACGGTTCTTGGTGTAGTAGTTATCACGGTTCTTGGTGTAGTAGTGATCATGGTTGTTGTTGTTGTTGTTGTTATTGTTGTGCTCATGGTTATTAGTGTAGTAGCAGTCACAGTTTGTGTGACATATTTAACCATGTTCCCCATCTGATATAACCACATAACACACGTCGTGTATTAAATATATATTGTAGTTATGAGAATGGATGATGAAAGTAGTCTTCAGTTTGAGTATTTTCGCTTGAAAACACGATGATAATGTTGGTGTTTAGAGGACATAAGATAAAACAGGATGATAATGTTGATGCTTAGAGGACATAAGATAAAACACGATAATAATGTTGATGCTTAGAGGACATAAGATAAAACACGATGATAATGTTGATGCTTAGAGGACATAAGATAAAACACGATGATAATGTTGATGCTTAGAGGACATAAGATAAAACACAATAATGATGTTGATGTTTAGAGGACATAAGATAAAACACGATGATAATGTTGATGCTTAGAGGACATAAGATAAAACACGATGATAATGTTGATGTTTAGAGGACATACGATAAAACACGATGATAATGTTGATGCTTAGAGGACATAAGATAAAACACGATGATAATGTTGATGATGTTGATGTTTAGAGGACATAAGAAAGAGAAAGTAAAGGAGCAATGAAAAAAAAAACAAATGGAAGCAGGTTTTACTGAAGCAAACAAAACCTGATCGTTAAAAAGAAGATTGCCAAGAACAAACTAAAAAAACAGCTCAAGAACAGATTGAAAAAGAAAAACTTGCAAAGAATTGATTAAAAAGAAATTCGTGAAGAGCAGAGAAGAAAAAAGACTTGTCTAGAACAGATTAATGAGGAACGTGTTAAATATAGTAAAAATAAACACGTGTAAAGAACAGATTAAAAAAAGAAAAAAACCTAGTTATCAACAGATTAGAAAGAAAACTATCTAAAGACTAAAAATAGATTTTTCAGGAATAGACTGAAAAGAAAATGCCAAGAACAGAGCGGTGTTTAAAATTACTCTTTCTCGTGGTGAACAAATTTTCTCCAAGGAAAACATAGAGCTATTAGTTCTGTTTCTGAACTGTCTAATTCTGTTTCTGAACTGTCCAATTCTGCTTCTGAACTGCCTTCTGGAAGTTTATTCTCCAGTGACATAGGATCTTCAAGATAATTCAGTTTTTCCTTCTAATTTCAATTGTTTGTCTATAATTTCATGTCCTGTTCTATCTGAAACAATTGAACATTGACAGCGTAAGCGGTGTGTATCTACAACCATGAAGTAAATGGCCGATAGTAATAAATGAATCAAAATAAATAAACTTTCAATTCTTACCTTATCTTCTTATATCCTTCCCGTGGCCGTTGAACGTCACATAGTGCTCGCAAAGTAGTTCGCCAATTTCTTCGTTTTATGCCTGTTAATTTGGCCTCTTAACAACGTCCTCTTCAGAGTTTCACGCCGTCTGTTGTGTTCCACATAATAGCTTGTTTTTTGGATTCTCTGATCATTTCTTCTCATCAAGTAACCAACATATGTCCATCTCCTTTTCCTGATCACCCATGAGACTGGTTGTTGTTCAGTCATCTGTCTAATCTCTGCATTGTTCTTGAGTTCGTTCCACTTGATGCCAAGTATTTTCCTTAGGCATTTGTTTTCAAAAGAGTCTAATTTCTTTTCTATTTCTTTAGTTGTTTTCCAGCTTTCGCATGCATAAATGAGGGTGGATATTACATTTGAATTGAATAGTCTTAACTTGGTTTTTATGCTTATAACTTTTGAATTCCATATGTTCTCAAGAATCTTGAAGATCGATGCTGCTTTTGCAATTCTAATTCTAACCTCCTTTCTGGTGTCACCATCCTGGTCTAACGTTCAATTACTTCTTACTTTTAAGTGATACTACAGCCGCCGAGGATGCAGGCCGGGCTGGTATCAGTGAAATAGTGTACATATAAATAAACAACGAATTATATGAAAATTAACTGTCTCTCTCTCTCTCTCCCTCTCTCTTGGCTCCATGGTAATCAGACGCTGCTTACCATTGGTTTCCACAACCATCTATGTTTTGCTGTTTCTATGTGATGTGTATTGGACTTGCTCAGTATCACTCTTCTAGTCCATCAGGTTATCTTGTTTCTTTCTCTTCCTCTGCCCCTTTTCCCCTCCAGTCTTCTGTTTGTCGCAAGGTGTTTCACTTTGCCTCTCGTCAAAAAATTGTCCTACAAATCTGTTCTGTCTGGTTTGTCTCGTTTCCCCCTGTCTTGCTTTGAAGCTCTTCATTTGTTTTCTTGGCCGTCTATGGTATTCTCATCATTCGTCTTTGAAATCACATCTCTGCTGCTTCCAATAGATTCTGAATGCTCTTGGTTACTGTCTATGCCTAGCATTCATGTAACAATACGGGTTCGATGTAACATTAAGGCGATGTAACTGTTAGACTAGGGGAAGAATAAAACCATTTGAAACCACAAGGGAAATGTTGTATTCGGTCACAGAATAAAGAACGTAAAGTCCAAAACGCTTTCTGCTTCCGTCTAGTGTAGAACATCAGTCAGAGTAACAATCAGTCAGAGTAGAGCAGATCAGAGGTGTTTCAGTCCGATAGAACTATGAAGTGAGAAATGCCCTCATTTAAAATCCAGTGTTGCTAGCTGGTAACGCCTTCATGTATTCAGAGATAAGAGAAAATGACGACCGCGATAAAAATAGTTCTGGTAATAAAGGTAGACAGAGGCGTCTGGTTCAGTTATACAAAAGGATTTTTAAAAAAAGAGGAAAGTGCGCAAGAATGAGAGCGACAGAAAGTAAGATGACTACGTATAAATGAAGACTACACAAACAATCCAATATTTCGGCAAAAAAACCCTTTTTTTAAGGATCACATACAAAAATAACACGACAGATAAAAACACGAAAAATAGAGGAAAAATTAAAACAGTTTTTTCGTACCCTCCTTGTAAGGGAGTTTCCTTGTATCTTGTACCTGAAGATCTTCGTTGGGATTTACTCTCTGATAATGGTCGTGATCTCTTTCTTTCATGTTGTGGTTTCTACATGCCCTGACTAAGTCATACAAGCTCTTCTGTAGGTCTTTCTCTGATGTGGCTACAAGTGCTTAGTCATCACCGAAAAAAAAAGAAAAATTCATTTGTGATCCACCTACTGTGTATTTCTTCTGCAGGGCGGTGTCTTCTTCTTCTTCTTCTTCGTACACACACTGGCGATGATGCGTGGTATCCTGATTTTTGCGATGTGCCTTTTGGCTGGGTACCTCCGATTTCAGCACCTTTCCTTGCTAGGGCAGACTGTGGTCTTGCTCGGACTGCCAAGAAGACAGTAGTGTAGGCTGGCCTGGCCAAAACTTTGTTTTCCAGTCTCTGGTGGCTGTACTTAAGCCCCTTCTCCACGTCAGATCCAGCATGCAACCCTGGCTGGCCAGATGACTTTGAGACAGTTCCACAGAGACACCTCGACTTTGGGATGAGGAATCCGATGAGTGCCTCAACGATATCCATTCCCAGCCACCTATAGTCTGCTGGGTCTGTTTTGTTTACATCATTCTGATAGCCATTGTTGTAAAGACCCATAAGCTTGTCACGTCCTGGATTCATTGGTTTCAACCAGACTTTCCTCATCCCCGCCAGAGATCTCCATGTCCCCATCTGTCCACCAACCTGATATTACATTTTACAAAAATAACAGTTACAATTAGCGTTGATTGCTACAGGTTTCTTTGCTACAGAAGTAGGTCAGAGTTTTTAAGCAAACAGATCTGTTCCCCGTCTCACAAAGACTATGTTAAGATAAGTGTGTTCTTAACACAGTAGTTCCCAGGGGAAGCAGGGCGTTGTGAGTTTAATGTTATTTTTTACAGTTGGACTATCTGATAGTTCTGTGGAGGAAATTTTTACTATGCATTCTAGCTTCTTTGCATTTGTTGTCAGTGTGTGCTATAAATAGAAAAGAAGACTGCATACTGTCCTGTCTCACTCTAGATTGTAGGATGAATGGACGCATCGGCAGCAGGGCATCTTGCTTACAACCGAGAGAGCTACAAGAGAGCTGTTAGGGAGGCAAAGTTCCGCAAGGGACATGCAAATGAACGAATGGTTGGATGTGTCCCGCGTTTGTTCCATTTGTACACTGAATGTTTTATTATAGGTTTTTTGCCCCGATTAATCATCCTCTCTAGTGTAAGATTTCCGACATTTTGTATCTATCTACCACACCTTTCTTCTAGATCTATATAGGTTATGTGTATCATCTGATTGCGTTTGGATTATTTTGATGTTGGTTGTCTTAAAGAAATATGATGTCATTTCTACGGCTTATATTTTTCCTAAATCCCATCTGCGTTTCATTTAACTGCGACTCAGTCATAGGCCAGAGTCTTTTCTCTAAGATCTTCTAGAACATTTTTCCGGTACGGCTTAGTAGAGAGATACATCTAAATTGGTTGCTGTCCGTTTCTTAACTACCTTTCTTTGCCCCTTTCGAAATTGGGGTAATTATAGCTTTTCCCCAGTCTTGTGGTGTTTCTTGTTAAAAGAGAGTCTATGAAGCCAAGATATTTCAACCTATTTCGCACATTTGATTAACTCGTTTGGTATTCCATCCCATCCTGAAGGTTTCTTCACTAGGGCATGGCCCTTTCCAGAAAAATATATGTTAAAATTAAAAGGAGAATCCTATAATCAAAACTCTCACTTCATGTATCACTTCAAGTATCACCTCATGTATGTACTGACTTGCCATGTTAAAAAAAAAAGATCTTTTAACATCCGCTCCATAACCCCCCCCCCCTTATGAATTACTGGACAATGGTTTACAACAACAAAAATTAAACATGTTTCGTAGCATAAACTTCTATAAATCATAAATCTGTGTAATCTGTGTAACAGTTATTTTCTTTCATAGACACATTTATTTATCTTCAGTATAATTCTTTTTGGTGAATATTTATAACCTTTGCTTCATCGACTTCGATTCATCAGTCATGTCGCTCACATTTGCAACTTACAGTTTTCGTAGGGTTCCCCCCACCCCCCCCCCCCCCATCCCCCCAGAGAAAAGCTCCTTTTTATTTCTCAACCCGCTACCAACAATTCGCCTTCTCTGGTACCTTTTTTAAAATAAAACCTCTCCTAGCAAAGAAGACAAAGAACATTGACAATAATGACTCTGATATCAACATTTATGATGGAAACCATAAAGTATAATCTTACTATGCCTAGTGCAGTGAAGGCACAAACTAACTGCACGTGATTCAGCAATATACGTAACAAATACCTGACAGCAAAACGTCATTCACCCAGGTAAGGAAAGCAACAACAAAGGGGAGATAACAAGAATAACTGAATAGTCACAGGGGTTCAGCATCTACCAAACAACAACACTAACAGTAAAACGTTGATGTACACAACAAGTAAAGTCAGGAGATTCCAAAATCCTTCAACAATGTTTAATAGTAAGAACAATGAGGATGGATTACTGATAAAACGATGGAAGATGAGTATCGATGAACGACATGATATATCAACAATACAATAACACACAAAGCATTCCGACGAACATGATCTCGCCAAAGGAATGTCATCACGCAGCCTTAATTAACAGCGTAGCTATCCAGACAAGGGCATTCACTCTGGCATAAGAGTGACATCGTTTTAAACGTTTTTATATCCCATATACTGGAACAGCCACAAGTGATATGCTTGTGATCTTCCCACACGTTGAAGTGTATCCCTGATATTTTGACTTGAATCAGGAAATCTGAATGAGAGAATTTTCCAACGGTTTCCATTACTTAGACTACCTAGCACGATAGAATCTGCTAACAACGGGCCACGCAAAGAGCAATACGTGAAGGGAGAATATAATCTGTACCAGTCAGCTTTTTCTCTAATCTCCGACCAACTCTTCTTGTCTGCATTGATGCAGTTTTATTGTAATACATAGCTCAACCTTTTCACTCACATGACCAAAACCCCGCGAGCAAAAACAAACAACATACACACATACAAATTTCACAACCAAAGTTCACGAGCACCAACTTCCCAAGAAAAACCCACAAATACAAAGTCCCGAACCAAACACACTAATATAAAGTCCCGAAAGAAAAACCCACAATTACAAAGTCCCGAAACAAAACCCACAAATACATAGTCCATAAACAAAACTCACAGATGCAAAGTCCTGAAACACACAAATACAATTTCCGAAACAAAATCCACAAATACAAAGTCCCGAAACAAAACCAGTTAATACAAAGTCCCGAAACAAAACTCACAGATAAAAAGTCCCCAAACAAAACCTACAAATACAAACTCCCCAACCAAAACCCACAAAAAACAAACTCCTCAAACAAAACTCAAGTGCAGAAACTGCCCCATACAAACCGCACGGAAATAAACTCCTCAAATATAACTAAAGAGCACGAACTCCCGAGTGCACTGAACTGGCCAAGTGCAACTTTGAATACTCTGCCAAACAGTTCGTTCTAATTACATAAAAACAAAAGATTTGGTTTTTGTTTTGGAACATTTTATTTCTCTCCCTCACATGAGTCTCCCATCAACAAAAGAGACATTTTCTTTCCCAGCCAGCACAAAAAAAGACACCTCAACGACTCCTCCCTCCCTTCTTAATATTGTTTGTCCTTTGCTCGATTATCTCTCATTCTCTCCCTTGACCCTCCAGCCGCGGAGTTCTGTTCTAAAAGAACATAGTTCTAAACGTAACTTGATAGATCTTGTTGGAGATTATCTTAGTAAATGTGCAGGAGTGGAATGTCAGAAGAACTTCATTGAAATGTTTTGTGTGTTTGTGTGTTTGTGTGTGTGGGCGCGCTATCTTGTTCAGTTAGTTACCTCTCATGTAGTTCATTATCCTATATTTGCGAATGTAATAGTTTCATCTCGCATTCTTAGATATTTTTTTTATAATCTGTATACTTCTCTTTCATATAGTTTAATCTTGCATTTCCATAATTAAGGTCCCACAGTTAAGTAATGAGACTAATTCCATAAAAAATAAAATAAACAACAGTTGAAGATATAACTTGTATTTTATTTAAAGTAAGCCCCTTGCGCAATATATATATATATATGTAACTTGCATATTTTATTAAATCGAGTGTGTGGGAGGAATGAAAGATAAAAGGAAGAATGTAAGACAGGCCTGCGGGCCCAATTCTTCATCCTTTTAAAATAAAGATCATTCATCCATTCACTCACATCTCACCACAATAAACTGTCCACATTATATTTGTCTTTGTTCTTCTTATTCCCATTTGCGGGTCAGAACTTATCCTCCTTGCTTTCTTGTATGATACAATCGTCCCGCACTTGTGTGCATCACTTTATTAAGTCTCCAACTCCTGAAATATTTTCCATACTCTGCCGGAACAAATTGTGATGAGACAGCTCGGTAGAAAAGGAACTGGAAGGAAGTTACTCTATAATTCAATAGTATACGTTTAGTTAGAAATGTGATACTTTTAACTGTATGCAGACTTTGCCTAAACATCGCTCTCAGCACTGACACGTGCAAGATCTAACAATCCAGTGTTATTTTGGAGGTCAAGAAAGAGTTAACATTACTTGTGTTCTCCACCTTGATGCGGGGGTTTTTTTCTCCTCCAGTATTTGAAAGTTATTTCTTTCAGCGTTTATGTTGATGGCGAGATGTTCAGAGATTTCTGTTGGCAGACGTTTTTTTTTTTTTCTCTCTAGGTCATGCCAGAATGTTTTGCGTTTAACAGGTTTTATGTTGTGTAATCGATACATTTCTTGTAGAAAAGCGAACACGGTTTTCTACAGTTTTTACATTGCATGGGGGTGGGGTGGGGTGAAGACACCCAATAAGGTAATCAGCGACCCATAGCTGATCAAGACCTTGTCCCACCTATCCGTGGTACCCCAGTAACAGGCATAGCCTGGCTAACGGGGTAGGAATCGCCATAGTCCCCATGGTGGTGGAGTCTGCTAAAGAAGTGTTGCACACCCCCTGCTTTTTTAGCTGTACTCCGGGACTGAAAAAAGTAGCCACCATAATCCGCTCCCACGCCGATACGATGCTGTGCCTCAAGATCTCTACAGCATCGGCTGCAAAAGAACACCAGCTCATAGTTACAGGGAGTTCGTACAAGTTCAAGAACATTACTTGGATCTATCTATCTATCTATCTATCTATCTATCTATCTATCTATCTATCTATCTATCTATCTATCTATCTATCTATCTATCTATCTATCTATCTATATCTATCTATCTATCCGTCTTGGTCACTTTTCCCCATCTCCCTATTGCAAACTTCGTTATCGTTGAAAAATATTCATCCATTTAGTTTTTTTTTTTTAATGCACATTTTCTCTCTCTCTCTCTCTATCTCTCTCTCTCTCTCTCTCTCTCTCTCGCTATTGGATGAAGCCAATCAAAATCCACTGTAACTGTATAATTAGATAACATACATAAAATATGCAAAAATTCAACTAATGAAATCTCTCACATGGTTAACAGAACATTTCAAGGTTTTCATATTACCTCAAGTAACTGATGACTCGCGCTCTGAACTGAAGAATTTCTATGTTTTTGTAATCAATTAGCCCAGCTGTCAAACTTTAATTTCGTTTTGGACTGCACAGTTGGTAACTATTTTAAAACATATTTATTCACTTCACGTCTTTTGTCCTCTTCAACATCTTCGTCCGCACTAGAACTTTCCTCTATTACATCTTTTATGCATTAGCTCATTAACTCCTCTTCCACTCGCTCCAAGTTTCCTGTAGAGAAAATCTTTCATTTTATAATTCATTAATCAAGTTTAAGAGAAAAAGAATATTTGACAGTTGTTTTTCCTTCTGCCGTTGAAAATGTTGTACGTTAGAAATTAATTCCAATAATGAATATTTTGAAATGCATTCTCTGTTTTGCCACATGAGCAAATCCCTTCTTTCTTTTCTGCTTTCCAAGTCATTAAGGCTCATTGCTAAATATAAAATTCGCCTCCATTCCTCTCTGCTCCTGATCTTCTCTCTCCAGTTGGTGACGCTAGTTTCTTGTAAATTCTCTTCTATGTTATCTCGCCATCTCTGTCTTGGCCTACCTCTCAGTCTTGCTTCCTTCGTCTTGTGCATACATCATTTTCGTTTGTCTGTTCTCTTCCATTCTTTCTACGCAATCTCAACCAGCGTAATCTGTTCAGTTTTAAGATGTTTATAACCCGCCGTGTTCATCTTTCTTTGATGTACTCCACGTTTCTGATCCATAAATGACGGCTGGTCTTATTATAGTTTTGTAGATTGTTATTTTTGTGTTTTTGGGATAGGTTTTTTGGATTTTAACAGGTATGTTATATTCCTTGTCTGTACTCTACTCTTAATTTCCTCACTGCAGCTGTTGAAAATTGTGACTAGATACTTGTATGTTTCTGTTTTCCTGATATATCGAAAGTCGCGAGCAAAGATTTTTTTTAAAAATCAGAATTTATAGATTGATAAAATATAAACCTATCATCTTAATCTGCATCCTTTGCACTTGTATCTCCAACATTTATATAATCTGGATCTATTTGCTACTGGTCTCTCCGTATCTTCATATGCTCTGTCCTATCTTGGTTAATTCTCGATAAGAATAAGGAAAAAGTTTCACGAAAATGTGCAAGGAGCAGATCTAACGATTTCTAGTCTGACAAAAACTGGGCTTCCAGGAGCTGAACAGCTACACAGATTATTAAAACGCGTTTTTATTTTCCTTGCATTTTTAAACAGTTCAATATTTCCTGCTAAATACAGTTTATTTGCAACATCAGCTGGTCAGTTCGCTTTTTGAATTAATTAATTTCTTTATTTCTTTCCCGTAGCATGTTTTTATTATCTGAGAATTGTAAAGGACATAATTTGAAAGATAATAAATATCACCGGTGGTGGATTTTATCCTGTAAAATTTCAATATTTTCGTTTTGATCTGGTCCCGTTTTTACGGAACCGCTATGTAAGAAGCAGAATCGTTTTCTCAGAATTCTTGGTTGCCGTTCTTGCTTCCCAATGTTTTATCAGAATTCTTGGTTGCCGTTCTTGCTTCCCAATGTTTTATTAGAATTCTTGGTTGTCGTTCTTGCTTCCCAATGTTTTATTAGAATTCTTGGTTGTCGTTCTTGTTTTCCAATGTCTTATTAGAATTCTTGGTTGCCGTTCTTGTTTCATAATGTTTTATCGGAATTCTTGGTTGCCGTTCTTGCTCCCCAATACAGTTTTATGTGATTACTTGTTCACTCCCTCCTTGACAACATCTATCCGAAACAGAATAGAAATTTGTTTCCATGTAGCTTTATGTGTTAAAGAAATATGCGACAAACGTTTGCCATTTCATTTTCTTGCAAATATTTTATTATGTTGACATACATTCAGCGCCTGTCTTGGAGGCGTAGTGGCACTAGCCTGCCGATCAGAAGGTCCCTGGTTCGATTTCGCACACGGGGTAATTTTTTTTTTCAGACCGACCGGCACCGGGATCAATCCAGCCTAAAATCTTTTTTAAAAAAAGATACATGGGGTTTCCCTAGGAAAACAAAGGCAGCGAAGACGGGTGCTGGCATCCCAACCTGGGGTTTGCCTAGGAAAACAAAGGCAGCGAAGACGCGTGCTGGCATCCCAACCTGGGGTTTCCCTAGGAAAACAAAGGCAGCGAAGACGCGTGCTGGCATCCCAACCTGGGGTTTCCCTAGGAAAACAAAGGCAGCGAAGACAGGTGCTGGAATCCCTATCTGGGGTATCCCTACTAAAACAAAGGCAGCGAAGACAGGTGCTGGAATCCCTACCTGGGGTATCCCTACTAAAACAAAGGCAGCGAAGACAGGTGTTATCATCCCTACTTGGGGTTTCCCTAGGAAAACAAAGGCAGCGAAGACAGGTGCTGGAATCCCTACCTGGGGTATCCCTACTAAAACAAAGGCAGCGAAGACGGGTGTTGGCATCCCTACTTGGGGTATCCCTACTAAAACAAAGGCAGCGAAGACAAGTGCTGGCATTCCTACCTCAAATACTGTAGTGGCCTAGAATGTGAAGGCACTAACACTTCACACCCCTACGGTATGCAGATGCTATGGGACTTAGAGATACATTCAGTCAAATCCATAGTTCTTTAGTCACTCTATATTTCTGAAAAAAAAACCCACCAGCTTATTTAGTGTTTAAAGGAGATTATTCATAGCGCCTGATATCACACAGACACCGGAAATATCGCTTTGAACTATCACGATATGACATTCAGCCAATCAGAGCCCAGAGAACGTTCACGGGAGATAAATCAGATAATCATGACCTCACCGTTCTGTTTTAATCATAACATCACCGTTCTCTTTCTCGATCTCTAAACATTTCCTGCAGATTTACTAGGCTTTGTCAGGTGAATGATTTCAGTGGAGGACAAGGAAGTATATAATGCAGGCTTTTGAGAGCTCTTAACATGGTGCTTTGAATGCCGCATTTGTTATGTGTCGCTGGCAGTTTTCTAGTGCTCATTACAAATATCAAAGTTAATTCACTGTCAGTTTTCTAGTGCTCATTATAAATATCAAAGTTAACTGACTGTCAGTTTTCTAGTGCTCATTACAAATATCAAAGCTAACTGACTGCCAGTTTTCTGGTGCTCATTACAAATATCATAGTGAACTGACTGCCAGTTGTCTAGTGCTCAATACAAATATCATAGTGAACTGACTGCCAGTTGTCTAGTGCTCATTACAAATATCAAAGTTAATTCACTGTCAGTTTTCTAGTGCTCATTATAAATATCAAAGCTAACTGACTGCCAGTTTTCTAGTGCTCATTACAAATATCATAGTGAACTGACTGCCAGTTTTCTAGTGCTCATTACAAATATCACAGTGAGCTGAAAGTAAACTTTGAGAAGGCGAGTCTTTCACGTCAGTCAGTCAATCATTTGCATGTCCCTTGTGGAACTTTGCCTCCCTAACAGCTCTTCTGCAGGCCTTTCGGTTGTAAGCAAGACGCCCTGCTGCTGATGTAGATTATCAATGATATCTTGCAGCCATCTTCGCCTTGGTCTTCCTCTCTTTCTTTTGTCTTTCGCCTACTTGGGAACACATGCTGAAACAAAAGCTTTTAGGCAGAACATAATCAGATCACTGAGCTCCACGAGATTAAAACTCTTTAGTGCTCCTATTATTTCTATTCATCTGCATATGTGAAAGTGCGCATAGTGATGGATGTTGGACACTCACTTGTGGACAACAGCCAGGACTCAGGACAAGAGAAATAAAATGTTGAAATAACATAAACAGAACCTCAGAAACAGATCATCATCATCATCATCATCATCAGGTGCTGGGCCGACTGACGTTGGCTAGTTATGCTTGTCCAGAGTACCCGATCCTTCATACAAGCCATTAGCTCAGCTGGTGATCTCCTCTCACACCATCTCATCAGACTGCCCAGTATCTCTTGGTCTTCCCCTGGCCCTTCTTTCCTCTATTGTTGTTACAATATTTTCAATACCCCCTCTGCTCATTGCATATCCTGTGAAAGTACATTCTCTCTCTCCCTCTCTCTCTCTCTCTCTCTTATTATTATTATTATTATTGTGACAAGGTTTTTTTGTCTCTCCAGCTTTTCTCATAAATTCTCCTGTAAAATGTAAGAGTGTCACTTATTACTTATTTACTTTGGTATTTGTTTTTTCTAACTTTTCACTTCTTCCCTCCATAACGCTTCTTTACTTCTTTCTTTTATCTTTATCATCGTTACTGGAGATTTCCCTGGTCCTCATGGCTGAAGTCCCTGGCCTTGTTTTACCGAGTTTAGTGACCAGTGAAGTACATCTGCGTCTGGAACGCTCGCAGTAACGGCACTGTTCCTGATGATGCACCACCGAGGATCTTTCTCTCCCAGTCGGTGTCTATCTAAGCTCCCTTAAATGAGTTTTGATTGGTTGGAAAATAAGTTGTTTTGGTTGGTTGGAAAATAAGTTATCTCAACGCCTCTTGCTCCACTAATAATAAATAACTACTGAGAAAGTTTACATTGATTAAGGCAAAATAAGGTTAGGTTTACTGGCAACATTAAACGTTTACGCCAGATATCATATAAACACAAACAACATGTATTTTAACAGCAACAAGGAAAACATGAGCATGCCATGAACATCAACACGCGTAAACACAAAGTCGTCATCCCAAGTGACGCTGCCTTGTTCAACATCTCTTTCAAAGCCTACCCTTCCTTAACAGCCTGTAAGTGCATATTCATTACTAATCAAGAGTTAGCCACACTCGCTTACACACATAGGAGTTTCTTGCCAACACAAACAAGTAACGCATGTAAGCAGCGCTCTGCCTGCATCATCCTCAACACATAAGTGCAAATATGAAATAGTCTGTGACACAGTAGTAACCAGTATGACTTATTATGATGATGTAAGATGAAACTAACTAATAATGGAGATACAATGAGGGAAATTAAAAGGAGGACATCTATCGCTCTTCAGAAAGTAAAACAAATAAAGAATCTGTGGAGAGGAGCAGACAGAACCACAAAAATAAGATTTTTAAGGGCATGCATCTTTCCCATAGCAACATATGCCTGTGAGACCTGGACACTTAGCAAAACAGCTGAGAAACACATAAATGCCTTTGAATGTAAATGCTACAGAAGAGTTCTCCAAATATCGTGGACACAAAAAAGAACAAATATGTCTATACTACAAGAGCTTAATATTGAAGAAGGTTGGCTAGTGAAGAGGATTAAAGAGAGAAAACTGAAATATTTTGGACACATTAAACGTCATGATAATTTAGAGAAGACCGTATTGGAAGGATACATAATGGGAAAAAGAAAAAGAGGAAGACCAAGACGAAGATGGCTGCAAGACATCGTTGACGATCTGGAAATGGATGCAACAGCAGCAGGCCATCTCGCTCACAACCGAGAGGCCTACAGGAGTGCTGTTAGGGAGGCAAAGTTCCGCAAGGGACATGCAAATGAATGAATGAATGAATGAAAGATGAAACATAACACAGCATTTGAAAATCATGGGTGAAGTCGAGACTGAGTAGAACAAACACGTAACGCAGACACAAACATGTGAAAACACTTCGGTGCCTATAATCAAACTTTGAAACATGTGAATATATGAATGCATCTTAATGAAGAGTACACAATGATGAAAATTACGCACTTCATATCTTAATATTGATGACCAAATCATGTAATACATAACACTGAACATTTAACACTGTTCACTCTTACAAGACTCCACATCCGACATCCGAAAACGTACATATATCGATTTACACAAACATGAGGTGGGCCGAGTAAAGCACCTGGGTTCACAGCTAAACAATCTATTTATCCAACATCACCGTAGATATGAAAAACTGCAGTAAACACATCCAGATATACCACGACAACGGCTCCCCAGATAAACGTGTGCTGGCCCGCCAAAGACTCCGGAATATATTGAACTAGCTAACACATTACCCTCTACCTGACCAACACATCACGTGACCAGGAAGCCCAGAAAACCACGAGGTAGGTTGACCCTTGACACTCCGAACAGCCAATTTTGAACCTCCAACCTCAGCCCACCTAGTTATTAGTTATTTTTGCTGTCCAGTGAATTCGCAACATTTTTCTAATAAACCACATTTCTATTGCTTCCACTGATTTTTGTGCAGGCCTGCGTCCATATAATAAGACAGGCTTATTATAGCATTTTAGGACTCGTTTTCTAACATTCGTTGATAAGGATGTGTTGCATAATATGTTTCTCATTCTCTGAAATGCAGTCTTTGCTTTGCCTATTCTGTTCTTAATTTCTGTTCTGCATTTCTCACCTGAAGTTATTACTGCTCTAAGGTATTTGAATTTCAGCACCTGATTTAGAATAGTTCCATTTAATTTTATACTGCATTTTGGTGTATTCTTCTTTCTAGATATAACCTTAGTCTATGTCTCTTTCATTTCAAAGTAAGGCCTTTCTGTTCACTTTCTTTGGCGACATTATCCACGAGATTTTGCAGGTCTTATTGATTTTCAGTTATCAGTACTATGTCGTCATTACATCTAAGATTGTTAATATTGTATCCTCCGACTTTCATACCTGGTTCTGTAATGATCGTTTTTAGAATATTCTCGGTGTACAGAGAAAAAGGGTTTGGAGATAGTACACATTCTTGTTGCACCCCTTGTTTTATAAGTTGATATTTTCCAGTTTTATTTTCAACTCAATTCGCTGCTTCCTGATGCCAGCATAGATGTTTTACAATCCTCGGGTGTAGTCTAGAGTTGGACTTTCTCACCGGAAGACCTCGACGTGTTTAGGATATCAGTGCATCCCCGCTGGGTGAGAGGCGGTATTTAACAGAAATGTGACTATTTATAGCAGCCACTATAACAGTTTGGCCGTACCGCTATCTACACAAAAGATAGTACAAATACAACAACTTAAACATAACTTGGCAGTCTTCCGACCAAAACAAACTGGTCAACAATGAGAATTCCTACAAAGCCAATTGGTGTAGTTTATCATCAGACAACACACATTTATTAATGGACCAAAATGAGGGGTGAAATCATGACGATGGGAATGTAGCCATCAGGCTGAACAGAAATTCACAGTAACAAATGCCCGGCGTGAGATGATCTCTACGCCACATGGGCAAAGAAAACCTTACAATGATCTATACATAAAAAAAATCATACTTACAAGCTTACCCAAAGACCTCAGCCACTCAGGAAAAACAACTAAACTAATTCTAACAACAACAAAGCTCTCTCTACCATATTTCTAGCGACAATCACACCGTTTGACAAAACACGTCCACACAGTTACACGTTCACACCAAGACTCTTTAACGACCGGCTTTTTTTTCACACGGACCTTTTTAACGACGTTTTGCACACGGGCCTTCCTAACGACATGAGTTGTGGTCTACGCGAACACAATTTATTAGCAATACACAAATAATCTCTGAACAGAATTGCTATTCTGTTACAGAATATCTTAACATATGCAGAACAGGCAAAACTTTGGTATCAGGCTAATCCACCTTTTATTTATCCCCAAAGGGACTGTGCCACGTACCATATGTACGCGCAACAAAACAATGTAATATCTAGGTCCTGAAAAAAAAAGACCCCTCTGGTAATTTTACCTTAGGCTAGGTCACATGGTATCTCCATGTTCCGGCCTAGGTACCCAATCAGAGAACCACACCTGTTTGTGTAATCTCCGCATAACATCACATCCGGGGTAATAATGTCACATCCAAGGCAATGCTGTCACATCAAAGATAAATAACCAATTTGAACATGGTAAATGCCATAACAATTGGCTATTGATAAGTCATCATCAGTAATGTCACCTTATTCAAGGCTACATGATTTATCATCCATCCTAATTAACTACTAATAAATCCGTTATACAAAAAATAAACAGAGGAAAAAATACATTCACTAATTGCTGCACAAGAACTATATAATCTATAAAAAATTATACTTAAGAGAATCTCCAACTGCAGCCTTAATCTCCCAGGGACTTCCCATATGTAGCAATGATACTTCCAGGGCTTCTGGTACATTTCCAATGCACTGCATGACAAAGCCTAACCTCTTCCATAGTAACATGACTCTTTCTGGAAAAACTCAGACATGGAACCAATAATCTGTCCCTTCCCACGTAGTACCAGCGAAATGTACCGTACAAGCTGCACTGGTTCCCGGCAGGATACTGGTTCATGATCAGCTTCACTGGACTGGATACAAGCTACTGGTATGGCTTCATTCACTGTGCTGTCTAGGGCCCAGGAGCTAGAGGTGCCCCCCAAGATTCTGAGCAAGCTGGACATCGTCGCCGCCTTGAGTAGACGCCACCAAGTCTCGCCAACACACCCCTGACGCCAATTCGAATGAAGAAAAAGGACGCCAATGCAACTCAACTCTGTCCTAATCTAGACTCCTTTTCTTCTTCGGCAGAAGATGTCGGGAAGCCAATGCTGACAGAACTACCAACTGAAATTCGAACGCTAGCTAGCTAACCAAACTCCAGTCTTGACTCCCTAACTAACTACAAACCTATCAACTCCTAATCTATCTACAGTCAGCTTCCAAAACTTAAGCTAGCTATCCTTACTCTACAACATATTTGCTGATGACCAAAACAGAGTCTGCGCATGTTTGAGAGCCAAAAACGAGGCCAAGGTAAACAGGTCATCGATCGATAATCGTAATCTAGGGCATGGTAACAATAGACAAAACTTTGTGTGTACTACACAACTGGGGACAAAAATACTACAACCTGGAGACTTGCCAAGACTTCACAATTAGAAGTATGAACCGTGCATGAAACCAGCAGCCCACGAGCAACAACTAAAACACTTTGTGATAGACCGTGAAAGAAAGGGCCGGTCACGGCACCACTTTAACAGAAATGTGACTATTTATAGCAGCCACTATAACAGTTTGGCCGTACCGCTATCTACACAAAAGATAGTACAAATACAACAACTTAAACATAACTTGGCAGTCTTCCGACCAAAACAAACTGGTCAACAATGAGAATTCCTACAAAGCCAATTGGTGTAGTTTATCATCAGACAACACACATTTATTAATGGACCAAAATGAGGGGTGAAATCATGATGATGGGAACGTAGCCATCAGGCTGAACAGAAATTCACAGTAACAAATGCCCGGCGTGAGATGATCTCTACGCCACATGGGCAAAGAAAACCTTACAATGATCTATACATAAAAAAATCATACATAAAAGCTTACCCAAAGACCTCAGCCACTCAGGAAAAACAACTAAACTAATTCTAACAACACCAAGGCTCTCTCTACCACATTTCTAGCGACAATCACACCGTTCGACAAAACACGTCCACACCAAGACTCTTTAACGACCGGCTTTTTTTTCACACGGACCTTTTTAACGACGTTTTGCACACGGGCCTTCCTAACGACATGAGTTGTGGTCTACGCGAACACAATTTATTAGCAATACACAAATAATCTCTGAACAGAATTGCTATTCTGTTACAGGTAGCCCACTCAGGCCTGAGTTGGACCTTCTCACCGGAAAACCTCGACATGTTTTGAGATACCCGTGTATCACCGTCCGGTGAGAGGTGGTTGCCCATCCAGTCCAGAGTTGGACTTTCTCACCGGAAAACCTCAGCGTGACTAGGATACGCAAACATCCCCGCCGGGTGAGAGGTGGTTGCCTATCTAGACTGCCCTGGTCCAGTGTCTCCGACTTCAGCATTTTGCGTCGAGGCCGCTACCCTTCCTAGTTGTGATCAGGATGGAGCTTTTGTCCAGGAGGACGAATCCTCGCCACTAGTGACTTCCACCCCTGTGTTAGGCCGGTTTAGGCATATTATCCCAGTATGGGCGTGTTTGGGACGTGACCGACCTCTAGAGCAGAGGTACTGTGACATGCATAGCCTTCAAGATTCACCCCTGGTGTGAGGCGGTTTACGCAAAATTCACCAGTATGGGTGTATATCAGGCGTGACCGACCTCTAGAGCGGAGGTGGCATGACATGTCTAGCCATCAAGTTCCACCCCTGGTGTGTGCCGGTTTAGGCATATTTCACCAGTGTAGGTGTATTTCGGACGTGGCCGGCCTCTAGAGCAGAGGTGCCGTGGTATGTCAGCGAATCTATTGGACATACCGATTAAACTCCACTTTATCCTTTCCACCACCTTTTCACATCGGTGCCGCACAGCAACCTTTATTTCTTTTCCGCATTTTCTTCCTTGACCGGGAGGAGCTTCACTCCACGCGCGGCATTTGAAGAGTCTCGCCAGCAGTGTCTTAATCTCTGGAACAAGCCGGTTCATGCATTTCACCCGATAGGACTGCACTCAGGACGTGGCAGACCTCCAGACCAGAGGTGCCGTGATTTGACTATTTGCTTCGCTTTTTCCTTTCAACCACCTTTTCCGCAGTGATGCTGCGCGGCAACCCCATTTGCACCTTTCTTCGTTGGCCGGGAGGAGCACCGCTCCACGCACGGCAGCCGAAGAATATCGCCAACAGCGGTAGATGAGCTACCAAACGTGCCACTCATCTACCCTAAGTATCTGGTTTTCAGGCGCCAGATATTCGCCCTCGCCCCTTCTCCTGTCAGTTTAAACAGTTCTGCCACGGGAAGGCCAGGAGCTGGACTTGACTGCCAGAGGCTGTGTGAGACGCGTGTCGTTGGAGTGGAAATCGAATACTCCACCTCACCTCCGACAATAGCAGTCCTTAGAACCAATGATACATCAAAACTATGGATTTCATAGAAGAACCCAATGTTTCCAGTTGGCTGGTTCAGATATAAGATAGTCTAAGTCTGTTATAAGTTATAGTAAGCAGAGGTTATAAGTTGTAGTATGCAGAAGTTATAAGTTATAGTAAGGAAAAATTATAAGTTATAGTAAGCAGAAGTTATAAATTATAGTAACCAGAAGTCATAAGTTATGGTAACAAGAAGTTATAAGTTATAGAAAGCAGTTATACGTTATAGTAAGAAGAAATTATGCGTTATAGTAAGCAGAAGTTATAAGTTATAGTAAGCAGAAGTCATAAGTTATAGTAACCAGAAGTTAAAAGGTATTGTAAGCAGAACAATGGGATCGGAAAGAAAGAGAAAAAGTAGGGAATGAACGCTGAATGAAGAGGAAAAATTTAGTGCAGGTAAGTTTTTTTTTAGAACTGTTACAGGTAACAAATTCTTCTTCCTCTGCTTCTTCTGCTCCCTCTGTCTACCTGGTATTCTGTGCAGCCGAGAAGGTAAAGGTGTTCAAGCACTGTATAGTATCGAGTCCTAAAATGCTATATTGAACCTATCTTGTTATATGGAAGTGAATCATGGACAATAGGCAGGTCTGCACAAAAATCATTGGAAGCAGCAGAAATGTGGTTTATTAGAAGAATGTTGCAAATCCCCTGGACAGCAAAAATAACTAATGAAGAATGTAGGAGAAGAGCTGGAGAGACAGAAAACCTTGTCAAAAAGATAAGAGAGAGACAATGTACTTTCATGGGACATGCAATGAGAAGAGGGGGCATTGAAAATATTATAACAACAGGAAAAATAGAAGGAAGAAGATCAAGAGGAATACCAAGAGAAATGATACTGGACAGTCTGACAGGATGGTGTGAGAGGAGATCACCAACTGAGCTGATGGCCTGCATGAAGGATTGTGTACTCTGGAGAAGAATAATAGCCAAAGCCAGTCGGCACTGCACCTGATGATGATGATGATAATATTGAAGTGGGAGCAGTTATGGCGGCTATTTTTCAGCCCATGAATGGAGTTAAAAAGCAAGTGCTATGCAATACTTGTTTAGCAGTCTCCACCCCACCCCCGGGTATAGTGCTATGCAATACTTGTTTAGCAGTCTCCACCCCACCCCCGGGTATAGTGCTATGCAATACTTGTTTAGCAGTCTCCACCCCACCCCCGGGTATAGTGCTATGCAATACTTGTTTAGCAGTCTCCACCCCACCCCCGGGTATAGTGCTATGCAATACTTGTTTAGCAGTCTCCACCCCACCCCCGGGTATAGTGCTATGCAATACTTGTTTAGCAGTCTCCACCCCACCCCCGGGTATAGTGCTATGCAATACTTGTTTAGCAGTCTCCACCCCACCCCCGGGTATAGTGCTATGCAATACTTGTTTAGCAGTCTCCACCCCACCCCCGGGTATAGTGCTATGCAATACTTGTTTAGCAGTCTCCACCCCCCCCCCCGGTATAGTGACGATTCATGTCCCATTAGCCAGACTAGGCCTGTCACTGTGGACACCAACGGAAAAGTGGGACAAGGTCATGGTCGGCTATATCTCGCCAACACTGCCGCTGGCAAGTTAGCTATGGATCGCTGATTCTTCGTCACACCCCCCCCCCCCTTCCCCGACAATGAACAAGAAAGAAAACGACGATAAACTGGAAGCAACAGAAATGTGGTTTTGGAGAAAGGCAGAACAAAAACCCGTAGACAAACAGAAAAAAACAAACGACGAGGCGCTCAAGTAAGTTCCTTAACAACAAAAGCTAGTGAAATTTATCCAAGAGACAGGACTGCAGATATAGACAGACAGTGCGAACGAAGAAGAAGAAGAAGAAAAGCTAGTTTAAATGACAAGAAAATAGTCCAAGTTTCTTGGACATGTCACGAGAGGACAGAAGTAATTTGGTAACGAGTGGAAATTTCAAGGGAAAAAGAAGATGGAGGAATTCAACAGAAAAATATCTCAGCGTGTCGACCAAGTGGCATGGAAAAAGAAACGCATTTGAATTGATCTGAAAACTAATCAAGGATCGCACAAGATAGAGAATCATGAAACTATACCTCCCGGCATATAATAAATGAATGCATTTTAAAAATAAAAAACAGTAAGTGATGCTTCACTCCCAGAAAGATTACAAGAACTGATGACTGCATCATCTTGATACCATCTAATGTTTTCAACAACAGCAGTGTCAATGAGGTTTGATGCCGCTGTTTCTAGCAATGGCAGGATTGTTCGGCTATTCCCAACTGGAGCAGTATCATTCTTTCCTGAACATATTTCTTGAAATCTCTTTCTGGTGTCTTTCTATCCTGTAGCTGATACAGGGGTTACTCTTCACTGCGTTGAATGTTTTCTTTGGTAACACGATCTAAACAAATGAAATGCTCCATTTCCAAAGAGGATGGTGACTTGTTCTGATTACTAGTTTATACTAAAATGAAACATGCATGCAGGAAACTCTCTACTGTAGAAAGCGGAACAACAACACAACTTCAGATCATCAGAGCAAGTACTCCCTCCCCCCCCCCCCAGACAAGTGTTTCGGTCCTATTAAACTCCTGACGCTCTACGGGGGTTGGGCCCCTCTGGATCATGACTCCCAAAGGTCTTGCGAGTTGTTGAAAATAAGCGTTTTATAATGTGGCCAGAAAATATTCAGAAAGCGTACGCTAGGGTAGTTTATGAGTTGGTCACTTCTTCCTGTTTTCAGGTTATCTGTAATGGATAAGAATATTTTATAGGCGAAAATACCCATTTTACTGAAGTCATCGATTTCTGTCCGCAAAGTCAGTTGTCAATGTTCTTTTCAACTAGCATACCTATACTGCTCTGTACATTTAGAAGCACTATTTAACGTGAGCTCAGGAACAAGTTTTCTCGGTTGAGTTAACTAAAGCTCTACTAATCCGATATAAGTCGAGCTGTTTCATCATTTAGAGACAGCAAGTCACTGTTTCTTGGTTCAGAAAATACGTAGAACAGCTACAAGGATATAAGCCTTCCATTCCTTGCTTCAGGTACTTCCCTTTTTTTGTTTGTCATCAGTTTTTGTTTTGTTTTTATTTTTATATTCCTCCGCATCCTTCCTTGTTTTTAACACCCCCGCTGTGCCAGACAGTCTCTGATATTTTAAGCCCCAGTATAAAAGGTGCGCTAGTACTAGATTTCACGGATTAGCTGTGTAGCCAAACTGGCACACAAAAATTGGCTTTGTTTGCGCATTAATAAGTTCGAAATTCTATGAAATTTGGCCAATCACAAGTCATACTGGCCCGCCTACTTTAGCCAGGAGCACTCAAAACTCAAAGGTCAAATTAATTACTAGTTTAAATGTAGAATTGCCAATGCTTTATCCTGATATTTTGCTGCTAAAATGGCCAAGTGTTAGACGACAGGCAATATCAGTGTTGCCACAATGTTTTTGTTAGGGTAATAATCTTCATCTTTGTTGACAGTCGGTGTAATCACCTTCTTCAGAAAGTCAGGCCAATCACCTATTTCAGAAAGTCAGGGAAATCACCTTCTTCAGAATGTCAGTGTAATCACCTTCTTCAGAAAGTCAGGGTAATCACTTTCTTCAGATAGTCAAGGCAATCACCTTCTTCAGATATCAGGGTAATCACCTTCTTCAGAAAATCAGGTTAATCACCGTCTTCAGAAAGTCAGGGTAATAACCTTATTTAGAAAACAGGGTAATGACCTTCTTCAGAAAGTCAGAGTAATCACCTTTTTCAGAAATTCAGGGTAATCGCCTTCTTCAGAAAAGCAGGGTAATCGCGTTCTTCAAAAAGTCAGGGCAATCACCTTCTTTACAAAAGCAGGGTGTAGTCACCTTCTTTGAAAGTTAGGGTCTAATCAACTTCTTTTGAAAGTATGGGATAATCACATTTTCCTGAATGTCAAGGTATAAAAACTTTTCTGTGAAGGTCAAGGCATAATCACTTTCATCTGAAAATCAAAGTATTATCACTTTCATCTGAAAATCAGGGTATAATCACTTTCTTTGTGAAAATCAGTGTACAGGGTCCAACATAAAGCATAGCTTGATTTTAAAAATGGAAAATGTTTTTGGTTAAAAAAAAAAGTGAAATGAAACTCAGAAAAGTGGGTATTTTATTATTACTGACAATCATATTTAGGTTTTGAAAATTACGCCAGTTAGAAACATTCAGAAAGGTGTCTGGAAAATTCTTGCATAGCACCATTTAACATGTTCAAAGGGATATTTTGAATGCAGTGTCGGACTCGATCCTTTAGGTCTGCAATTGACTGTGGTCGACTAGCAAACGCCGTGTTCTTGAGATCTTATCTTATATCTTATATCCTTCCCGTGCTGTTAAACGTCTCATATCTTGAGATACCCCCCACAAAAAAGAAGGCTGTGGTCGACTAGCATTCACCGTGTTCTTGAGATACCCCCACAAAAATAAGTCTGTGGCCGATAAATCTGGTGACCTTACCGGCCATTGAATATCCTCAAATCTGGAAATAAGACGACTGGGAAATGCTTGTCGCAGCATGGCCATGGACTGACGGGCTGTGTGGGCAGTTGCTCCATCTTGCTGAAACCATGTGGCCAAGTCTGGAATGAAGTATTCAGTTACAATCTGCACATAAACATTACTATTAATAGTAAGAGGATGCCAGGTGCCAAAGCGTTCCTAACAGCTAATAGCAGAGGGCTACTCAGCAATGCATTGAGGATTTCTAGAATTCGTTCACGTGTCTGTTGAGTTCTTGGACAACCAGCAGACTTGTTATTAAGGCAACTAGCGATTTCCTTACATTTTTTGACCCACCTCAGAATTATTTTGTCCTCCGATCTGAAACATTATCACGGGGATAACACTCAAAATAGCGACGAAAATTTCGTTGTACAGTAATAGACGATTCTCCAGTTTTAAAATAAATTTCAACGGTGAATGCGCGATGTTGTGTTTGCCAAGAAGCCATTGTTAAAAATGACCGTTTGTCTGCGTCATCTCTGACGTCATGTTTTTTTTTTTCACAGGTATTCAGTTTCTGCGCACTACGTCAGTTAAACCCAGATCTGCTTTATGCCGGACCCTGTATAAACACTTTCATCTGAAAGTCAAGATATACTCTGATAAACTGAGATAAGCAAGCAAATGCATCTTCAATGTGCTCGCACATGAAAGTGGTTCACGTCCCAGCAGTGTTGTCGAGGTTCACCCAACCTCTGCAAATAGGTACCAGAGAAATCTGAGAAGGTAAAGCGGCCAGGCTTGACACTGATCATGTGCCGAAGGTCTTGGAACTACGGATCTAACACCGTATTCCCAGTATCTCTTAATGGCATGGAAGCAGGGATTTTACCTTTCTAATATATATATATAAACAGGTTATGAAATACCATGGATTAGATATGCTGATGACACAGTATTACTGTCCACAACACAAAAAGGAATGGAAAAACTAATTATGTCAGTCCGTAAGAACAGTGAAGAGCAAAACCTCTATCTTAATGCGAAGAAAACTAAATTAATGACAACTGACAAAACAAATAAGGCGGCTGAAATATGTTTCAATGAGGAAAAATTGGAATAGTTGGAGAGTTTTGAATATCTCCTATCACCGTTAACTAATAACGGAGATACAATGAGGGAAATTAAAAGAAAGACAGCTATCGCTATCCAGAAAGTAAAACAACTAAAGAAGCTGTAGAGAGGAGCAGACAGAACTGCAAAAATAAGATTTTTAAGAGCATGCGTCTTTCCCATCGCAACATACGGCTATGAGAACTTAACAAAACAGCCAAGAAACACATCAATGCTTTTGAATGTAAATGCTACAGAAGAGTTCTTCAAATATCATGGACACAAACAAGAACAAATATATCCATATTACATATAGGTTGGCTAGTAAAGAGGATTAAAGGGAGAAAACGTAAATATTTTGGACACATTAAATATCATGATAATCTAGAGAAAACTGTCTTGGAAGGATACATAATGGGAAAAAGAAAGAGAGGAAGACCAAGGCGAAGATGGTTGCAAGTTATCGTTGATGATCTGCAAATGGATGCATCAACAGCAGGGCATCTTGCTTACAATAGAGAGGCCTACAGGAGAGCTGTTAGGGAGGCAGAGCTCCGCAAATGACTAACTGATATATTAAAACAATCTTTCGGCATAACGAGCTAAAACTATGTCTTTCTTTTTCTGCACTGTGTGGCTATCCAGGTCAGTTTTCTTTTTTTTTTGTGTGTGTGAGACCAAACTTTATCAGTTCATTGATTCTGTTAAGTTCTATTTCCAGTAATCTTTCGCTTTCTATTTCCGTAATGTCTTTCACACTCTCCAAGCTCGTACGAGCTGGAAATCACATCTCAGGTTTCTCTATGTTCTATTGTTGTGCTGCGTGATCTCTAACGTCCTGTTCGTTTTCAGTAATGGCGTTTTATCTCAATATTTTCTCTGCTTTTGGAGAATGGAAAGAAAAACCCATTCGTGTTCTGGTAAATGTGTATTTTGTGGGAGATTTAGCAAAATTAAGATCTGAATAATTCTCAAGGCGAAATATTTACATATTTCAAAGCCCATGTCTAAAAAAAAAAAAATTGCACACAGTAATCTGCTCTTGTTTTGCACTTGTATACTTTAAGGATAAGATGGTGAAAGCATTTGACAGATCTTGAAAGTGTCATGATAGAATTGAAAGCGTTATGATAGATGTTGAAAGCGTTATGATGGATTTTGAAAGCGTTATGAAAGTGTTGAAAACGTTGTGAAAGATATTGAAAGCGTTATGAAGGTGTTGAAAACGTTACGATAGATGCTGAAAACGTTGTGAAAGATACTGAAAGCGTTATGAAGGTGTTGAAAAAGTTGTGAAAGATATTGAAAGCGTTATGACAGGTGTTGAAAACGTTATGATAGGTGTTGAAAACGTTGTGAAAGATGTTGAAAGCGTTATGATAGGTGTTGAAAACGTTATAATAGGTGTTGAAAACGTTATGATAGGTGTTGAAAACGTTATGATAGGTGTTGAAAGCGTTATGATAGGTGTTGAAAACGTTATGATAGGTGTTGAAAACGTTGTGAAAGATGTTGAAAGCGTTATGATAGGTGTTGAAAACGTTGTGAAAGATGTTGAAAACGTTATGATAGGTGTTGAAAACGTTATAATAGGTGTTGAAAACGTTATGATAGGTGTTGAAAACGTTATGATAGGTGTTGAAAACGTTATGATAGGTGTTGAAAACGTTGTGAAAGATGTTGAAAGCGTTATGAAAGATGATAAAACCGTTAAAGAAGGATCTTGAAAGAAAATGTTTTTGAAAGATGTTGAAAGAAAGTATTGTGGTGGGCTGGTTCGTCCATTATTGAATTTCTGGAGTTAATTACGAGTACACACGGCTTTTTTTGTCGTGCACTTTTCACCAAATACTTCAATCATTTCTTTATACACGTCCTCTGTGTTAAGCCCTCTGGCCGACAGAAAACTCACAAACTTCCTCTGTGTTAAGCCCTTTGGTCGACAGAAAACTCACAATCTTCCTCTGTGTTAAGCCCTTTGGTCCACAGAAAAATCACAAACTTCCTCTGTGTTAAGCCCTTTGGTCCACAGAAAACTTACAAACTTCCTCTGTGTTAAGCCCTTTGGTCCACAGAAAACTCACAATTCCGCGCTGTTCTTCTCATGTACATGAGTAATATAGTAGCTTGTGTTTATTACCGTAGTATGATTATAGCCTTGTATATTAGGATACTATTATAATTATTATTATTATTAATTTTATTGTTATTATTGCTATTAACATTTTTATTATAGTTATGATTATTATTGATACGCAGAATGTAGGTCAGAAACGATGGAAAATTTGAGAACCGGGGGTAGAGGAACACACCCAATCTATTAGTAGTATTACGATATGGAATAAGTAGATACCTAGAAGTACTAGACAGGATGGACGCCGATAATATATGACGGATTAAGGAAACACACCAAGAACACGAACTAGGAGGATTTTCTCAAATAACAGTGGTACGTATGGAGACAGACTGACGGACAGTGTGCAAATAGATGTCCCCGTCAGGTGTCGCAAACACCTGACACTTCGTAACTTTAACCATGCGAGAAAACTGAACAGACGGATCTGACGCAAAAGACTTACTGACAGGTGAGGCATATTCGCTAATCTTAGGCAAATATTTTACCAAAGAAATTTGCACACAAAAATAATCCAGCAGACCAATAAGATTATCAAAGGGAGCTGATCGACTTGTCCAATCAGTATGTAGTCAACCAGCTGACCAATAGAAAGATCTAGAGGTGTGTCCTATTGGACACACGTTATATATATATATATATATATATATATATATATATATATATAAGCATACAGTTTTAGGAGGACATGATAAGGGCAGGGTAGAGATGTGTTTCAAGTAATTATTAATTCTTCGTGAGAAATGCCGAAAATCTGATAATTTTGAAACTTTGTGTAAAATGCCTTTCCCAGATGCCTTAAGTTGATACTTGCGAATTTCTGTTGATGAGCATTAAAAGTGAACTACAATTTCACTCAAGAACGAACCATCTGAATTCTATAGTGATTTTGTGAGCCAACATTTCAGTCCTGTGGTGGATCACAGTATTACTTGTGGTGATCATTCTGAGCTCAAAGTGAGTAGAAACAATACCATACCTAGTGATGCATACATAAAATTTAAAAGTCGCAACGGAGAAAGCTAACATTGTCGCTGTATACGGCCAAAGTGTGCTGCTACACGTGACAATGGCTATCACTCAAAGTTCAGTCATATCATCGATTCAACTGGCAGAATTATAAGACAGTATCAACTCCGAACTTCTTCAAACACTAATATATAAACCAGAACCTCTAATTGTTTTAGACTCACGTAACATTCGTCGTATTAAAAACGGTTTCTGCAAATTAACCGTAACATGGTGGAATATAGCTTTTTGTTTCCAACTTCGCACCACGTGGTCCTAGCTACATACCGCCAAAAAGATGACCAATGAAGGTTTAATTATTTCCAGTCTGTGTGGATTTGCGACTTATGCATTGATTTGCACTCACATTTTTGCACATTTTTTTAAATTTGTTTTCTCATTCAGGCTTGTAATTTTATTTTATTTCTTTTTCTACTCCTTCCTGTCTGTGCTTTCTTTCCTTACTTGCTTCTACTTCTAATAGAAAATATCCAACTTGTGATTTTAGTTTAATACCGCCTGGTTTTATTCTTCTTCTTTTTACAGTTATTTGTTATTTCGTCGTTGATTACTTATTAGCTCTTTTTTTTTAATAAACGTTAAATGAATTTATGTGGGCTCATTTGGTTTCCCAGAGCTTACAGTTCTTGTATGATGCTGGAAGAAGGTTTTTTTTTTGTTTTTGATAAGTTTATTTTGTCTCATTGCCTGGGGGTTAATATGTTGGCGTGAGAACTTTAATCTGTACTTGTTTGACTAGAATTTGTTTCTTATTTAGCTATCATTTTCACTTTTAATCCTGAGATTGCTCGTTGATATTAATCTGGTTCAGAAGCCTGTGATATCGAGAATCGGAATTCTTTGGACTTCTGTAAGATTCCGCTTCAGGTGGCCACAGCTTTCATACATATGTTGGCACCAGAAAATATAACCACCCTCGCTGTGTTACATGCCCTGTAGTCTGGGAAACGCAAACGATCACCTTCACAAAACTATCCTAACTCTCCATGAGGGATTCATATGCGAATCCCGTAATGTGATATACGTCATCGTATGCAAAAGATGCAGGATAACTTATATTGGTGAAACTTGTCCCAGAATAGGTGACTGCATGCAGAAACATCTGTATGACATCGCCTAGCATGCTTCGAAACCAGTCTCTAATCATTTAAATGGCCCCAAAGACAGAGGCAAATCTGATTTTTTGGTAACAGCCATCAAACGATGCTACGGCGATGATAGAAGCCACCTAGCGCTTGAGAACCGATACATCCAGGAATATGGGACGCTGAAACTACATGGTTTGAACTCTCACTTCAGTTACACCTAACATTCCCTTCTCCCACAATCATATTCCCTCTGTACCAAGTTCTACTCGTTTCTCACTTGCTACACATATTACAAAACTTCCTCATGGCATCAGATTACAACCCTCTGCCCCAACTGCAAATCACCTACTCCACCTTCTCCCGGCTAGATTACCACTATCCCATTCTCTCCCCTTTCTGCGGTTCCACTTCCCTCCCTTTACGACTCACAAGTCTACCTTTAAACATTCTCAACACTCCATCACGTGCATTTCTGGACACAGCCTCTTACACGTCACAGCTAAGTGCTCCATTTCTTTTATTTTACTCTACTTTTTCCATTCCTACTTTTTACATAGCTTTCATGTGAATTTATATTTTATCTTCTGTCTCCATTTCTTTGTCCTGTGTGTTTTTGTATGATGAAGGTTCACACAGAAATGTGGCAACTGTGTGCTCGAAAATTAATAAGGCTGTTCATACTTTTTTCCTAGTTTATACATTATGTTTTCGCTTCTTTCCTGCAGTGGCTTCGAGTATAGTTATTTTCTTACTTGTATATACTTATACACCAATTATTCGTGCCATACCTGAAACAGTGAAATTTATCCCACAAAACATGTAAATCCTAAGGAAGACTCGGTCACACAGATCATTTTAGACAACAAATATTGTGTTATATAAGTCCACCGAAAGACATATTGGGGAGAAGATTGAAGCATATATAGATTTGTTCTTAGTGCAATGATTATGTTAACTAAGCAAGTCACATATGATTAAATATGATATTGATATTGCTTCTTTAGTTCTTCTTGTTACCTTTTTCTTCATCATCATCATCATCATCATCATCATCATCTTCTTCTTCTTCTTAATCATCATCATCTTCTTCTTCTTTTTCTTCTTCTTCTTCTTCTTCTTCTTCTTCTCTTTCTTCCTCTTCTTTCAGCAGCTGCTGAATTCAACAAATTTGCGAGCCACTGAGGTTCATAGCTGCAGACAGGACACTCCATTCTCCTCTGTTCTTGATATATTCTTGCCGGTTATCAATTCCAAGAGCGCGTGATATCTTCTTCTAGATTGTCTCGCCATAGTTGTCTTGGTATACCTCTTGGTCAGTTTGTAAAGACCATCTTTGTTTGTCTATCTTCCTCCGTTCTATCAAAACGCTCAAGCCACCTCATTCTGTTGTTTTTTTTTTAAAATAACGGCTGTCATAAACAGAGAGTTAAATGATGTGTAGATTTATTTCATACTTCTTATTTTCTATTCTTGTGATACAGAGCCCATAAACTCTTCTCAGGATTATATACATATATAAAATTTTTTAGCAGTTTCTTAGGATGTTTTGAAAGTGGGATAGATCATCAGATTAGACGTACACCGCTTCTGGCTGCCTGTTCTCATGTTACTTTCACATACATAATCTGGCGTAGGGATACAAACACTGCTGGCTGTGTTCTACAGCCAAAGCCAAAGGTGTAGGGAGATGAGAAACAAAAGGGAATTTATGAAAAGGAAGATAATTTGAAAGTACATATAAATGAAGTATTTGTAGTGAAAAGTAACGCAAACATACATTCAAGACCGGATTTAAATACGAAAAGCTGAATGCGGACGAAGATTATTGCTTATTAAAAACATATGATGTTTATTTCTCTGCGTTCTCGTTTGTGTATATCTCTTTTCAACTGTTTACATGAAGCACAACGAGTTGCTTTTTAATAAAGATTTATAACCTTTTTTTCTGCGGACTGTGTTTTCTAGAAAATTTGAACGTGGGAAATGGAAACGAAACTCTGACACAGTCTTGACAGAAATGTAAACACCCATTCATCATATGTAAAGACCCATTCATCATATGTAAAGACCCATTCATCATATGTAAAGACCCATTCATCATATGTAAACGCCCATTCATCATATGTAAACACCCATTCATCATATGTAAACACCCATTCATCATATCCATTTATCATATGTAAAGACCCATTATCATATGTAAAGACCCATTCATCATATCCATTCATCATATGTAAACACCCATTCATCATATCTATTCATCATATGTAAGGACCCATTTATCATATGTAAACACCCTCTCGTTCAACCTGGTGCACTCACAATTTTAAATTTATAAAGACGTAATTCATTTTTTATATGTAGTACATTTATATACACACACATATATATATATATATATATATATATACAAGTATATATAGTGTATGTTTATATATATGTATTATTTATGTATATATATATATACATATTATATATAAGGCGAACGCTGAAAAACAACTAAAGAAATAGAGAACAAATTAGACTCTTTTGAAAACAAATGCCTAAGGAAAATACTCGGTATGAAATAGAACACATTCAAGAACAACGCAGAGATAAGGCAGATGAGTGAACAACAACAACCATTCTCATGGCTGCTCAGAAAGAGGAGACAGACATATGTTGGTCACGCGATGAGAAGAAACAGTCAGAGAATACTAAAATATTCTATAAAGTGGAACACAACAGGCCGAAGAAAAAGAGGCCGACTACATGAAACTCTAAAAGAGGACATTGATAAGAGAGGCCAAATTAGTGGGCATAACATCCCGTGATGAGCTTGAAAAGCTCGCTGAAAACAGAAACACTTGGCGAACTACTATGCGAGCACGATGTGACGTATAACGGCACGGCAGGTCGTAAGTAAGAAGATATAAGCTAGGGACAGACGTATCAAGTAGACCAGTGGTTCCCAATAAACAAAAGTCCGCGGACCCTCAGTTGTTTCAAAACTTAGGCTACGGACCCCCATAATTTGAAAAAAGTTTCATACCTGCATGGTAGCTACGTGCTTTAAATGCAAATTTTTTTTTTTCAGAAAATGTGAATGAATGCTACACTACACTGAAAGCAGCATAGACTTGGTGAATTTTCAAAATGACAATGTAGTTAAGAAAAAAAAAATAGGCAGCCTGTTCTAACAAATTAACAGAATACGAAAATATTTGACAACTAACCAGATATGATGAAAGAAATCGTGTTTCTTTTTATTCCCAATAATAGCTTCCACATTGGTTATTAAAAATTTCAGTGAAATTTTAAAAAAAAACTTGAGTTTTTGTCACGGACCCCTATAGCGAGATCTGCGGACCACCAGTTGGGAACCACTGAAGTAGAAAACATCTGTTACTTATGTTACCTTACATAGTCATGTTCAGCCACTTTATTTCGTAACATGATGCTGTTTTACATTGTTTGTGCCTGTTAAGATGGCTCTGTATTGTGTACGTGTTATATATGGTTTGCATGCAAGAGTGATGGCTCTTGCAAAGTCTCATTGCCGCACTCCTCTTAGTTCTAGATGCCTGGGTTATTTCCCCTTTGTCTGTTGCTGACGGTCAGGTCATGCCAGTTTGTCTTTAATGCACTGGAAGTTCTCAAACTTTTCCTTTTTGGCTGTGGACCCATTTTCCTAGCCGACAACAGCTGTGGACATCCTTTCCGGAATGAGGACAACTGTGGACCCTTTATTAAAAATAAAGCAACAAACAAACGTTTTGTAATGCTCAGTGCCCAGCTCATCAAAAATGCTTCAGTCGATTCCCAGTAGGCCCTTTGATCCCAGGTTGAGCTGATGCATTGGACTGAGGCCAAAGGTCGAGAAAACTACCCGACTGCTGTTGCTTAAGAATGACGGGCACATGGTCCAGCTGTTGTTTATGAACACTTCTACTGTACTGGCCACAAAAAAGGAGAGCGAAAGGCGCATGGTCCAGCTGTTGTTTATAAACACTTCTACTGTACTGGCCACAAAAAACAGGAGTGAAAGGCGCATGGTCCAGCTGTTGTTTATAAACACTTCTATTGTACTGGCCACAAAAAACGAGAGTGAAAGGTTTCAGGGACCAGATGTTGTTTGTAAATACCTCTACTGTACTGGCCACACACACACAAAAAAAAAACGAGAGTGAAAGGAGCAGAGTCGAGTTGTTTTATAAACACTTCTACTGTACTGGCCACAAAAAAGAGAGAGTGAAAGGTCATGTTGTTGTTTATAAACACTTCCGATGTACTATCTACAAAAGTAAAGAGTGAAAGGTCGAGTTGTTGTTTATAAACACTTCCGATGTACTATCTATAAAAGTAGAGAGTGAAAGGTCGAGTTGTTGTTTATAAACACTTCCGATGTACTATCTACAAAAGTAAAGAGTGAAAGGTCGAGTTGTTGTTTATAAACACTTCCGATGTACTATCTACAAAAGACGAAAGTGAAAGGTCGAGTTGTTGTTTATAAACACTTCCGATGTACTATCTATAAAAGTAGAGAGTGAAAGGTCGAGTTGTTGTTTATAAACACTTCCGATGTACTATCTACAAAAGTAGAGAGTGAAAGGTAGATGTATGGGAGAGCGAGAGAGCAAGGAGAGCCGGCGGTGATCATCGTGTACGTTATATGTGTTGATACTGTATTTTTTTTCAGAACGACGAAAAAGAGAAAGGAAAGCGAAGGCGATAACGACAAGGATGGCTATAACCAGCAGCCACTGCTAACTAAACAGCGCAGTATGTGTATCTCACTTTGTATTTGTTATCTCTGAAAAAAAAAAAGAACTAAAAATTGTTTATTTTACTTTTTTATGTGCTGGTGAACGTGGGGGTGTTCTTTCATTATGTTACTTTTTTGCAGAGACAAAAATGGATCAGATATCTACAGAGTCCTGACTTCATCTTCCTCAACGTATCACTTACATCACTTGATACAGAATGTGCGTGTTTGTGCTCGTGCATTTTGTCTACAAAGAATCTAAACCACTGCAGTACGGTAACATGATTTCTCTCTCTCTCTCTCTCTCTCTCTCTCTCTCTCTCTCTCTCTAGATACTTGACATAAAATGTTGATAAAACTGCTTCCTAGTTAATTTTTCATCAAATTATCGGCTTACCAGATAGCTGATGGAATAAAAGCTGATATGTCTGTTGTGAGATTGGATGGCAAGGATGTGACCAGAGCCAACTTTATGACATACTTGGGAGCGAAGCTTGTTTTTCAAAGAACATGTTGAGCACGTGATAACAAAAACTTGAAAAGGTCTAAAAGGCAATGAAGGTCATGGCAGCTCCCAACATTGAGCAGGGGCTGGACCTTCTGTTTAAGGGGCTGGACCTTACACCTGTTGAGTACGCTCTAGCCATCCTCACTGTCAGCTCTGCACAGATGGAAAAGCTCGCTAAAGGTGCGAAACGAAGGCATGTGAATTATTTTAGGGTGCACGTTAAGCACTTGTGTATGGGGATGAGATAGCTCCTTGATCTCCCAACCATGAATCACAGGATAAAGATCTGGAGAGCGCTTGCATACCTCAAGATTAGCACAGATGAGGAGCACCCAGTGCATCAAGAGCTCCTCAAAGAAAAGAGTGACACGTTAACGAGGGGTAAAGCATGGATGCTATCAAGCAGGTCTGTGAACTAAACAACATCAACCCCAGCGAAGTAATAGGTACCTGTGCCTCCAGCGTTCAAGGGCACATTCGCTTGCATTGTCCAGGTTTGACAAGAGTAGCAGGGAGCAGAATCCATTTACCGTGAATCCTGAACTCAACATCAGTGAAAACTCCAAAGACGCCGATATTGTTATTTACACAGATGGGTCCGTTGCACGACAGCAAAGGAGTGCTTTAGACATCCACAACACGCTCAGCGGGCCAGAACAATCCAGGAAGCCAGCAGTGCCTACGCTATAACGACAAGCAGCACGACGATGGAGGTTATGACGCTAACGAAAGCATTCCTCTGGCTGAAGTCACAGGATTATGCCCGTGTCTGCAGACTAAATGATTCCGTGATATGATCCGGAAGGTCGAGGCAGGTTTTGTACCCAGGCCACTGCAGAGATCAACGATTCGCAGAGTCGCATATGGGCACACTGAGGGAGCTAGGAGTACAGATTGGCACGGCCAAGATTGAAAGGCATGTGAGGCCCGTGAGAGGACCTGTAAACCATCACAGAACGGGCACTTCTAGCCTCAGGATGCTGATGGATATATTTGGCGGGAGGGGGAGGGAGGATCTGAGCACTTATGGATGTGTCCAAAGTGCAATGATGATCCAGATCATAAACCATGATGGAATAAAATCAGCCTTCACAAGTAGAAAAAAAAACAACCAGATCAAGATGTTTTCTGAAATCCGTTCTTTAAATCCCCTGAAACATCACTCAATATGTTGATTTTCTTCAAAACTATCTGCAAACATCACTCCACATGTTGATTTTCTTAAAAACTATCTGCAAACATCACTCCATATGTTGATTTTCTTCAAAACTATCTGTAAACATCACTTTTTCCAAAAGTTTCTTCACAATCCTGTGCAACTATCATTTCATCAATGTCGTCCTAACTCTCTGCACACATGATTCTTCACATAGATTTTGTTCTCAACCCTCTTGCAATCATCATCCCGCCCGCAGATTGTCTTCAGAATGCTCCGCAAGACATCATTCAACCAGTACCTCCCACTCGTCCTCTAATTGTCCCGTAAATGATGGTAATTATGTAGAGATATGTTGCAGAAGAAACGTGCTCTGATATAAGAAAAAATATCACAGGATTTTCGCGGCTTCCAAGTTTGTGGGAAACTCATATCGTCCCCATAAGAGGAGAAGTGTTGTGTTTTTTTTTGGTTGTTTTTTTTTGCAGAGAATTGACTACTATTTTTGAGCTAATGAATACAGTAAATTCAGGACAAAAATATAAATCTGAATATTTTCAAGCATGTTCAAACAGCCTATAGCTAATAACGAAATCATTAGATTTATTCTGTAAATTATATGTTGAATCTCTGGCAGATTTGCTCTGATACGTTCCTGTGTGCTTTTTTTTTATTTTAAAGAATCTATTTTCGGACTTAAAAATTAGAAGCACATTTTTGTGATAGCACATTTTCTTCTTCGGTAATGAATTTTTCCCCTTGATTCTTTGCTTGTTTCTTAGTCAAGAATTGAAATCTACTTAATGAAATATTTAAGACTCGTGCACTGAATGACATATGTACAACATAATCTATAGTGCCCTTTCTGCGGTCAGAAACTGCGTATATTTTGAAAAGCAGCATCCCCAAAGCGTAACTTAAAATGCTTCTTATACTGTGACCTAACTAACTAACTAACTAACTAACTAACTAACTAACTAAAATAACTAACTAAATAACTGATTAACTAACTAACTAAAGTAGCTAACTAACTAGCTAACTAACTAACTAACTAACTAACTAACTAAACAGCTAGCTAACTAACTAACTAATTAACTAACTAAATAGCTAGCTAACTAAATAGCTAGCTAACTAGCTAGCTAACTAACTAACTAACTAACTAACTAGTGTGAATGGGCGGGGTCTAATAGTCGTGACGTGACCGGTTGCGATGACCAAACTCGCGGTCCGTCCTTATTTTTCGGGTGGATGCAAACGTGGTTGAGCACGTGACAGGTAGACAGGTGCTGCGAATGTGTTAGAATTTGTTCCTTAGTTGAGTTGGTGTCTCGTCTAGGCATAAGGCCGGCAGCATTTCTTGTACACGGAGGGAGCTTTGTCCGTTGGTTTGAAATGATAAATGTATGATCGAGATGTGGGGGAGGGGGGGGGTCGTGAGTATTACTGTCCTGTCAGTGATGATCTCAGAGTGCTGCCCCAGCCGCCTCGTTTGTGTGAGTTAACATATGTCAGTGATTGTCAGTGTCAGGTAATGTCCAGTCAGAATATGGTGTCCGCAGTCGTAACTGTGACATTTTCATTTTAGGACTAACTAGCTTAAGATAAGAAGATTAATGAATTATGAATTGTAATTTTTACCGTCAAGATTTAAGTTGTACAACATACTTTGATTGAGTTATATTGTTAGGCATAAATTGATTGGAAGAGACATGTAACTTGGTGTGTTATTTGTAGCGTGATGGAAATGCTATTTTTTTGTGGCTCACATTTGTCGTATTGTGTATAAATTGTGATGGATCCATGTGAGTGTAACTCTCTTAGTTTGCGCCAGAAGATAACTATGTGTTCTTTTGAATATATTTTAGTAATTCAGTGTCGTTGGTGGTTATTGATTACCTTGATACATGTACGGGGTTGCGGGCACAAGTCCGCATGGGGTTTGTGTTCCCTATTATTGCTTAAGAGAAGGGGATCTGTTTGTGTTGATTCCGTTCTGAGGAACGGGAGAGTTTATGACACAGCTGTAATTGCAGCTGCCAGAAGGGGTACGTTGAAGTTATGTGTTCATTTGATGTAGTGATCTGTCATGTGGAGTTTGTTGGAACAGTTTGTTTGGTTTTGGAGTGCTATTTTAGCAATAAAGTATTCTGTATAAAACAGCTGTTAGGATTTGTAATTTATTGTAGGTGGTGGATGGATTGTATGACTGGAAAAGGATTTATAAAGAAGTTATATGCTCCTACGGGGGTAGATGATTCTAGAAAACTGGCCATGAGGGAAAGATTCTGGGTTGAACGTTGGTTGGAGATGTGAATGAGGTAATAAACTGGTGTTTCCACTCAAGCCATGGTGTTGGTTGGAGATGTGAATGATGTAGGAAATTGGTGTTTCCACCCAAACCACGGTGTTGGTTGGGGGTACGAATGAGGTAGGAAATTGGTGTTTCCACGCAAGCCATGGTGTTGGTTGGAGGTGTGAATGAGGTAGAAAATTGGTGTTTCCACTCAAGCCATGGTGTTGGTTGGAGATGTGAATAAGGTAGGAAATTAGTGTTTCCACCCAAACCACGGTGTTGGTTGGGGGTTCGAATGAGGTAGGAAATTGGTGTTTCCACTCAAGCCATGGTGTTGGTTGGAGATGTGAATGAGGTAGGAAATTAGTGTTTTCACTCAAAACACGGTGTTGGTTGGGGGTTCGAATGAGGTAGGAAATTGGTGTTTCCACTCAAGCCATGGTGTTGGTTGGAGGTGTGAATGAGGTAGGAAATTAGTGTTTCCACTCAAGCCATGGTGTTGGTTGGAGGTGTGAATGAGGTAGGAAATTAGTGTTTCCACCCAAGCCATAGTGTTGGTTGGGGGTATGAATGAGGTAATAAATTGGTGTTTCCACTCAAGCCAGGGTGTTGGTTGACATTTTCCCTTATCCAGATGAAAAACCACATAAATAATAAGAAGAGTCAATGATATATAATCGAAAGTTTTACACTAGCAAAATAACTAACTAACTAACTAGCAAGCTGACTAACTTGGTAATTAACTAACTAACTAACTAGCTAAATAACTAACTAGCTAACTAACTAACTAGCTAACTGACTAACTAGACAACTAACTAGCTGACTAGCTAGCTAGCTAGCTAGCTAACTGACTAACTAACCGTGGATTTTATTCTTTTAAGTCAACTCCTTTTCTCTATCTTCTACACAAAAGTATTTCCCACGCCCGGCTAAAATCGTTGGCGTGAATGCTATGGGATTAAGTACACAAACGGTACTACTGGATCTCTCCGGGAGCCTTCCAAACTTTGTAATAGCTTTCCTATGTTAGCCTACAGTTTCAAATAGATCTTTCTTTTATAGCTTACTAGCTGAGTACCCGACGTTGTCCGGGTATTTATTTATCCCAATCACGAAAGTTATATTCATTTCCACAACCTTCCAGACGGTTCTACACCGTTCTATTCCTTTCAGCAGCCTTCCAGAAGGTTCTACAATGTTCCATTCATTTCCATAACCTTCTAGATGGTTCTACAGAATCTAGACGGTTTGATTATAAACAATATTTTTTAGTTTCACCTCCAAGAGCAACAATAAATAAATTCTAGGATGAATCCACCTTTGAGCAAGCAACATAAAGTTGTCCGTGGGAGAAACTTGGCGATCTCAAATCTATTTCTCTCCCTCTCTCTCTCTCTCTGTCCCTCTCTCTCTTCATCTCTCTCCCCCTCTCTCTCTCCCTCTCTCCCTCCCTTGAGCTAACAACATAAAGTTGTCCGTGGGAGAAATATGGTGATCTAAAATCTGCCTCCCTCCTTCTTTATATTTCTCCCCCTCTCTCACCCTCTCTCTCCCTCTCTCTCTCTCTCCTTTGAGCAGGCAACATAAAGTTGTCTGTGGAGAAATATGGTGATCTCAAATCTCTCCCTCTCTCTCTATCCCTATCTCTCTGTCTCTCTCCCTCTCTATCTCTCTCCCCTCCTTCTCTCTCCTTCTCTCTCTCTCTCCTTTGAGCAAGCAACATAAAGTTGTCCGTGGGAGAAACATGGCGATCTCAAATCTATCTCTCTCCCTATCTGTCCTGTCTCTCTCCCTCTCTATCTCTCTCTCTCTCTCTCTCTCTCTCTACTTTACCCTCTTCCTCTCTTTCCCTCCCTACCTCTCTCTCCCTCTCTTTCTCCTTCTTCCTAATTTGAAAATCTAATTTGAAAAAAATAAGAAAACGGCAAACTGTAACAGAGCAATGCAATCTACTATCTTATCTTATATCTTATATCCTTCCCGTGCCGTTAGACGTCACATAGGGCTCGCAAAGTAGTTCGCCAATTTTTCCTGTCTTCGGCGAGTCTTTCAACCTCATCAAAGGATGTTATGCCTGTTAACTTGGCCTCTCTTAATAATGTCCTCTTTAGAGTTTCTACTATAGAATACAATAAAAAAGCTAATATAAACATAAAGAGAAAACAAAATTAAAATTTATTTGTACAAATATAATTAAAACAAAAAAAGAGATCATCAACTAAAAGGGCGACATGACACTGTCACATTCCCTGACAGATGATAAACTTGAAGACTTACCGAATTAGCTTACCTTACATACGACCATCTAAGATTCAGGTGGGTGCTGGAAGTTTCTAAAACATCATGAGTCCAAGACGGCAGTCATATCCACAACCTTCTAGAAGATCCCACCCCTAGGCCCCCACACCCATGTTGTTGGTAGCTGATCAATCACTGTATGGGCGCTCTCTGTTATGAAATAAACACACTTACCATTTTCTAAATGGACGCTGAGGTGAACAACAATAGGTTGTCTTTCGTGGATCAGAAATCTGCTCCGTGTATCATGTTTTTCGTTATCAGCGCCAACGGTTCGGCATCTCAGCAGATATAACGTCATCGATTTGTGTGCGCTGACCTTTGTACGTCACGGCCGACAATCCGCAGCAGGCATAAATATCACGGGAGTAACTTCCTGTCATTCAGTGGGGATAGTTTGCATCGTTCGGTTTCGATCTCAGCCCAATCACCCAGGCCCCCTTGTGGATCAGAGGGATGATCTAACGCACACGGTGCAGTTTCTAGAATGTAAGCCATATGTGTGCCAAGTTTGGTTGAAATTGCTTCAGGCGTTCCAGCATGATGCTCTAACATACATACATACATACACGTTCATTGTTATATATAGAGAGATTTTTCCATAAAAAAAGTGGACCAGTGGATTTTAAAACTTTTCTTTAACGATTACCGATGTGGTACCAGGTTCAAGTCCCAGAAGTGGGAATTTTTTTTTTTTCCTGGTATCATCACACAAGAAATAGGCCCCGGGGCTTACCCAGCTTCTAAAAATAGTTACCAGAAAAATCTGGGAAGGTAGACTCTCCCAGGCGTGATACTGACCACGTCACACTTTCATGTGCCCAAGGTCTTGGAAATACAGGCCTAACAACGTATTCCCAGTATGCCTTGATGGCAATGAAACGGGGGTTTTAACCTTTTACATTTTACCATTTCATACTTTACTATACTCACGTGAAAAAAGTAAGCGTGCAATGCTTTAAAACACACCATGAACTTGCTCAGGTGATGATTGAAGTAACATTTGGCACACATTATGTTTGATTATCCAATAACAGATAAAATGATAACTTTCAGGCAGTCACATGTCACAAAAAATGAAAAAAAAACACTTAATTTGGGCCACCACCCCAACAAAAGAAAATCAGGGTTTCAATATCGTGTGTGTCCTCCTTGGGCAGTTATCACTGCTTGACACCGCCTTCTCATCGAACCAATGACACGTTGTATCAATTGTTGAGGCATTTATTCCATCCTTCTTGCAACGCTTAGGCTAATTCTTGGCGGTTTCCAGGACGATTGTGTCATATTCGCAACCTGCGGTCCAGTTCATCCCAAATGTGCTCAGTAGGTGACAGGTCCGGTGAAACTGCTGGCCATGGCAAGACGGTAATCTGATGCTGTTGAAAGTGGTACCTGACCACACGTGCGACATGTGGACGAGCGTTATCCCGCTGCAATATCACGTCCTGTACATTAGCATCCAGAAAAGGCATAACGTGATTTCGTCCCTATATCGTAAACCTGTAAGGCTGTCATTGAGGAAGACTAGGTTTGTTCGGCTAGCATAGGCAATTCCTCCACAAACCATTACACTGCCTCCTCTCTTCCAATCCACCTCTAGCATACAGTTATTCTCAAAGCGTTGTCCTCTTCGCTTGTACACTAAAACACGCCCATCATGGCCTTGCAGACAGAATCTTGACTCATCAGTGAATAGGATCTCTCTCCATTGATGATAGGGGCAGGTCAAGCGGGTTTGTCTGTGGCGAACTGTCAGTACTGTCTAACTGCAGGCCTATGAGGTAAGAGATTTACCTCTCTGAGTCTGCTCCGCACTGTCCTGTTCGACACGCGCCTTACACCTGGAATGTTGCAGACAGTCCATGTTGCCTGGAGAAACCTGTTACGAAGGTGCATGAGGTGGATGTAGCGGTCTTGTGCAAGGGTGGTAACTCGTGATCTACCGCTTCTGTGGCTAGCAGCAACGGAACCATTTTGATTAAAACGACTTTGAGGGCGTGATACTGGTGTTTCTATGAACATTAAAATGTTGAGATACCGCTGCTACTGTTGATCCAGCAACTAACATCCCAACAGCTATTTCTCTCTGATGTTCTTTCAATCTTGGCATGATGAAAAAAGATGTTTATGTTGGAATTCCACTACTCCTTTCTTCAACGATTACGTGAAGTGATCTCTGAAAACAGAATTAAACACTTACCCTCATCTTATCCGTGGTCAGTAACCAGTCATGGATCACGCACGTGATTTCACTGGAGCTGTGGTTATCTCCTCATGAATAGTGCGATCAACTTCGTGCAGCACAGAGAAGTGGACAACACTCAGACAAAACTTCGTGCCAAATTTGATTTCATTTCATTCATGATAACGTGATTGGTGCGCTTGACACAACTGTACACTTACTTTTTTCCGTGAGTAGATTGGCCAATATGTCTCCCTATTTCCTTCGCGAAACCGCAGAAAGCATCATCATTACCAGTTCTGTTAGGCACCTTCATCATTATCAGTTATGTTAAGTACAATCATCATTACCAGTTCTGTTAGGTACAATCATCATTACCAGTTCTGTTAGGTACAATCATCATTACCAGTTCTGTTAGGTACAATCATCATTACCAGTTCTGTTAGGTACAATCATCATTACCAGTTCTGTTAGGCACCATCATCATTACCAGTTCTATTAGGTACAATCATCATTACCAGTTCTATTAGGTACTATCATCATTACCAGTACTGTTAGGCACCATAATCATTACCAGTTCTGTTAGGTACTATCATCATTACCAGTTCTGTTAGGCACCATCATCATTACCAGTTCTGTTAGGTAGTATCATCATTACCAGTTCTGTTAGGCACCATTGTGACTTCGAAAGAGGCCAACAGTTTCGTTTTACTTTACATGTGGATAGGTAGGAACAGAACACTTGTAAGAAAATTCTAATTTAGCAATTTTTTTTTCAATTTTCCGGAGATTGATTCACACATCATCATCACTTGATTCATATTCCTCTATCACTTGATTCACATATCCTCATCACTTGATTCATATTCCTCTATCACTTGATTCACATATCCTCATCACTTGGTTCATATCCCCCTATCACTTGATTCACATACTCTCATCATTTAGTTCGCATAACCCAATCACTTGGTTCACAAACACTCATAATTTGGTTCATATACTCTCATTATTTGATTCACATACCCTCATCACTTGGTTCACATATCCTCATAGTTTAGCCATTAACCCCCCTTCAGTTGCTTCACCTCCCCCCCCCTCCTTTTTTTCAAGCTCTTCAACTACCCCCATCATTTTATTCACGTACCCCCACCCCCCTCCCCTACAAACTGGTTCACACCCTTCAAAGGGTTTGAGAACCCCTTTTCTGTAGACACTCGTCCACGTCTAACAGAGATGAGATGCAGAGAGTACTCCCTGTCGGTTGAACAACCCAATCTCCGCCTACCTGTACACTTACATTTCTACTCCTGAAAGTAAACCAGGATTAATCTCTTCCCGGGGTCTCTTATCAGTTGAAGAGTTATCTGTCCTTGGTGAAGGTAGCTGATTTCCATACCCAGATAACCTAGCGACCACAGCTTGAGAATGCTCAGAAACGTCTCTCTAGCCACAAATTACGGCTCATGTTCCATTTCTGGAACCGACGATCAATCTGAAATGTCCCGGGTCTGTCCCTTAAACGGGCTCACATCTTCGGCAGCACATCACTGTGGATCTTTGTATTGATAAATTAATCAATAATTCTCGAGCAACATGACCTTCGTTATAACATTTTAACATTAATCGCAGTTACGTCATAAGCACGTGCTCACTGAATCTTGACCGGGCAGGGGTTATGGTTCACAGACAGGAAACAGATATCTTGTCATTGAATATAGGACAGTACCAACAGCACTGTTTTGCTATAAAATCGCTGTACATAACCATTGTACATAATGTATTTTCTACCGAAATTCCATAACCAAGTAAATCTTCGGGCACTCGTTTTGTGGCAGTGTTTAGTGGGGGCGCTGCAGTTGCGACAGGTAAGTCTCAGCTCAAGTCATCGTTCATATATGGGGCTGGCGGCTTCGACAGGTAAGTCTCAGCTCAAGTCATCGTTCATATGTGGCGCTGGCACATGCAACAGGTAAGTCTCTGCCCCAGTTATCGGTCATATGTGGCGCTGGCGGCTGCGACAGGTAAGTCTCAGCTCAAGTCATCGTTCATATATGGGGCTGGCGGCTTCGACAGGTAAGTCTCAGCTCAAGTCATCGGTCATATGTGGCGCTGGCACATGCAACAGGTAAGTCTCTGCCCCAGTTATCGTTCATATGTGGCGCTGCTACTTGCAGCAAGTAAGTCATCTCAATAATCTCAACCATAACCAAACTTTGGGCCGCCCAAATACATATAAAAACAAAACTGCAGTGCCAAACACATCCAAGCCTTTGTTAGTTGCACCTCAAGATGATAACAGAACTGTTGTACAAACCTCAAGAGGACAAGATAATCTAGTTCTATTCCTTTCTTATTCAATCCGTTAACACATTATCACAGTGCATCACGTCAGAGATGAGTTAAATAAGCATGGATGTCCGGAAGCGTTTGTGTATGTGTCCGAGGTCCTTTGTGTGGATATCTAAGGTCATTGGTGTAGATGTCTGGGATCATTTGTGTGGATGTCCAAGGTCATTGGTGTAGATGTCTGGGGTCATTTGTGTGGATGTCCGAGGTCTTTTGTGTGGATGTCCGAGGTCCTTTGTGTGGATATCTAAGGTCATTGATGTAGATGTCCGAGGTCCTTTGTGTGGATAACTAAGGTCATTGATGTAGATGTCCGAGGTCCTTTATGTGGATAACTAAAGTCATTGGTGTAGATGTCTGAGGTCATTTGTGTGGATATCCGAGGTCATTGGTGTAGATGGCCGAGGTCCTTTGTGTGGATATCTAAGGTCATTGGTGTAGATGTCCGAGGTCCTGTGTGTGGATATCTAAGGTCACTGGTGTAGATGTCCGAGGTCTTTTATGTGGATATCCGAGGTCATTGGTGTGGATGTCCGGGGTCTTTTGTGTGGATGTCAGGGGTCTTTTGTGTGGATGTCAGGGGTCTTTTGTGTGGATGTCTGGGGTCTTTTGTGTGGATGTCCGGGGTCTTTTGTGTGGATGTCCGGGGTCTTTTGTGTGGATGTCCGGGGTCTTTTGTGTGGATGTCAGGGGCCTTTTGTGTGGATGTCAGGGGTCTTTTGTGTGGATGTCAGGGGCCTTTTGTGCGGGTGAATCCCATCTAATTTGATCAAAATCTAGTGTGATTAGACCATAACCAAACTGACTCTGGAACCGTTAAATTTGGTCTCACCATTTTGTTTTTGTCTCTGTATGTCTGTGCCACGTTTCTTGCCCTTTTCTTCTGACTACCATTTATTTCTCGGGTGTTGAGATTACTACTCGCATAATCTTTTTATATTCAGTTTTTCCAGTCGCCACAATGTGTTCCAAGTTTCCTCTTCTCAAAAAATGTCCTACACATCTCGCTTGTCTGCCTCCGATCTTTGCTGTAACTTGCCTTTTAATTCCAGCCTCTCTCAAGACTTCTTCGCTGGTTTTCTCTTAAGACTTCTTCGCTGGTTTTCTCTTAAGACTTCTTCGTTGGTTTTCTTAGTTGTCCATGGACATCCTTCTTATGAACCACATTTCATTGGCCTCCATTTCTCGCTGTACTCTCTTATTCACGGACCAAGCTCCACATTCATGAAACAAAATTGACTCGAAGTAACATTTAAGATTAGACTTTGAGATTAGCACTCACATAATCTCATCAACTAGACTTTGAGATTACCACTCACATAATCTCATCAACTAGACTTTGAGATTACCACTCACATAATCTCATCAACTAGACTTTGAGATTACCACTCACATAATCTCATCAACTAGACTTTGAGATTACCACTCACATAATCTCATCAACTAGACTTTGAGATTACCACTCACATAATCTCATCAACTAGACTTTGAGATTACCACTCACATAATCTCATCAACTAGACTTTGAGATTACCACTCACATAATCTCATCAACTAGACTTTGAGATTACCACTCACATAATGTCACCAACTAAACTTTGAGATTACTACTGACATAATGTCATCTACTAAACTTTGAAATTACCACTCACATGTTGTCACCTACTTACTCTATAAAAATAATCAATTAACGAACTGTTTACAAATTTTCTACCTGATACCTTCTAGCTCCTGGCTGTCAAGTTTGCCCCTTCTGCTCAAAGATTATTATTTAAAGTCTCCATTTCCTTCATACATTGAAATCCAGGTACTCTGTTGTACCTCGTCTTTAAGCAGCCTTTCCATTTCAGACGCGCTCTCTTTAGCACAGCACGGAAGTAGCCATTTTTATGCGGCTGAGTGAACTCAGAGGGAGATGCAGCCTAGCGGAAAAACCGCCGCCTTTAAACGGCCTTTCGTGTCCCTCTTTCTTTCCAGGTTGGTACCCCAAAAAACTCCAAAAAAAAACTAAGCATTTAATTTTTTATCTTTTTTTTTCGTGTAAGGGTTTAATTTGTTAACCTTTTTCGTGTAAAGGTGTAATTTTTAGTGTTTTTCATGTAAGGGATTAATTTTTAACCTTTTTTCATGTAAGGGATTAATTTTTAACATTTTTTCATTTAAGGGATTAATTTTTAATCTTTTTTCCTGTTTTTATTTTTGTGTGTGTTGTTTTTGTATTTTATCCTTGAAAGAGGCATTTGCAGAAATATTGGATTGTTGTATGTCCTTCATTTATACCTACTCAACTTACTATCCGTCACTCTCAGTCCAGCCCATTTCCTCACTCTTTCTATCTTTTTGTAAAACGAAAACATAAACATCTGTCTGGCGTTAAATAGACTCGCTTCGCATTGATCTGGACCACACTTACGGTCTTAAAAATTCTGCCCAGACACCAGTTTTAAGAAGTAACAACACACAACAAAATCATCTCGGACACAGGGTTTAAGAAGTAACAACACATAACAAAATCATCTCGGACACAGGGTTTAAGAAGTAACAACACACAACAAAATCATCTCGGACACAGGGTTTAAGAAGTAACAACACATAACAAAATCATCTCGGACACAGGGTTTAAGAAGTAACAACACACAACAAAATCATCTCGGACACAGGGTTTAAGAAGTAACAACACACAACAAAACCATCTCGGACACAGGGTTTAAGAAGTAACAACACATAACAAAATCATCTCGGACACAGGGTTTAAGAAGTAACAACACATAATAAAATCATCTCAGACACTAAGCTTAAGAAGTAAGAACACACAACAAAATCATCTCAGACACTAAGCTTAAGAAGTAACAACACACTACAAAGTCATCTCAGACACTAAGCTTAAGAAGTAACAACACACTACAAAGTCATCTCAGACACTAAGCTTAAGAAGTAACAACACACTACAAAGTCATCTCAGACACTAAGCATAAGAAGTAACAACACACAACAAAATCATCTCATACACCAGGTTTAAGAAGTAACAACATACAACAAAATCATCTCAGACTCTAGGTTTAAGAAGTAACAACAAACAACAAACTGTACAGCAGGACGCCATAGGGCATTCTGGGCGGTGATTGCTTAGACGATCGCCGACCAAAGACATGGAAAGGTAGTCCCACAGCAAACGCTGTAGGCGATGAAGCGTTAGAGACCTCATTATGCTGGGCCATCAGCGTATGAGATAGGATGGGCCAGTTCCTTTCCTCGCTGTCTTTCCTTCCCAGATTTTCTCTGGTACCCATTTTACGAGGCTGGGTCGACCTCGGGACCGTTTTAAGTGGAAAAAAAAAATCCCGCTCAGCTGGGGATTCAAACCCTCCACCACTCGGTTGCTGGACGAGTGCTCTAACCACTACGCTAGCCAGCCATGGAACACACAACAAAATAATACATAAAATAAATTACAATTGCCCTCCGCAGATAACACTGTTCAATACTTTCAGTTCAGACGCACTAAATTTATAGTGCTTTCTCAGTGTTTTCTGTCTAATTATATAATTATTATCTTTTTCTCTTCGCCTTTATATCTCAAATAAGAGCTCTCCCCCCCCCCTACTTTTCCACCCCACCCCACGTTGTACTTGAAAGTCTTTTTCTAGGTTACTCTTATCTCCTGTACCTTGTAGTTATTTCTGTAATAAATGTCCTTTTCATGCTTTCAGGAATATTTGATCCGTTCTGAATAAAGACAAAAAAGAGACTGGGGCCTATAACAAAGAGTTCACTGGACATCGCGGGGGAAGAAGACCAGGCAGGTTTTAAGGAAACAGAGAGGGATATCTCAGACAAAATGTGCAGGAAATGGGAAATTAAGACAAAACATAGACGCTACATATCGCGTCGTGGAAGCTTTTATATCCTTACATCTTGTGAAGATCCTAGCGGGAGATAAAAACTAATGATTATTGATCTTTGTTTTTTTTTCTCATCATCCTCTCTCTCTCTCTCTCTCTCTCTCTCTCTCTCTCTCTCTCTCTTTCAATCGCGGCACTTTCTCTACAATCAATGAATTGCGCATCTCGTATTATTTTCATGGTCTCGTATTTATATGTTTTCTATTTGTCGATTTCGGATAATCTTCCTTAGCTTTCTCTGTAGCTTGCAGCTCTGGTTGCATACATGACAAGGCTATATGCATTATCTGTTGCACATATGTTCTACAGATCTCTACTGGATCGATGTAGGGGGGATGGTTCTTTTTTTTTTTCATCTATTGTTTCTTAGTACTGCGACTTTTCTTCTCTTTTCTGCGTGTCTGTCTCGGAAATCTGCAGCGATCATCACTTGGAATAAATGAATTTCGCAATGGAATCCGTTGCATGCACTTCCTTTATGTTATCAGTATCGCATCTCTCATTAGAGAAACATAAATCCCATCTTCGTTTCTTGCTAATGCGAACTGAAAGCATAATTTTTCTGTCAAACCCGCAGGTAAATAAAGATGAACCAGTAAGGTTGAACCAGGAACAACAAAAGCCAGCTGGTTAATTGCAAGGATAACGGAAATCAATAAACTTTTTTGTTACGCTCAGCTGCAGAAGGCGTATGGCTTTAAATTAATCTTACTATGTATCTTTACTGTTAATGTGTTGAGAGACTTAATTATTTGATGCAAGCGGTATATTTAGCTGCCCTTATATATATATATATATATATATATATATATATATATATATATATATATATACACACACGAGGGGTGATTGATAAGTTCTCGGTATAAGGTACAACGGATTATTTGTGGACTTTTTTTTTGGTTATTTCTCAACATAGTCCCCTTGCAAGTTTATGCACTTAGTCCAGCGATCCTGGAGCATACGGATCCCTTCTTTGTAAAAGTCAGCATCTTGTGCCAGTAGAAAGTGGTCTACAGCATGAATGATGTCATCATCTGAAGTAAATTTGCAACCACTGAGCTCCTTTTTTAGTTTAGTAGACAGGTAATAGTCCGAAGGGGCCAAATCTGGGAAATAAGGAAGATGTTCAAGAAGCTGGAAGCCGCGTTCATGAATGGTAGCCATTGCCACCGCCAACTTGTGAACTGGAGCATTGTCTTGATGAAAGATGACTCCTCTCGTCAATTTCCGTCGACGCTTTTCCTTCAATCTGACCCGCAGTTGCTTCACAAGATTAGCGTAATAGGCCCCGGTGACCGTTCTGCCCTTTTGAGGTTATTCATCGACCAGAGACCTTTGTCATTGAAGATCATTGTGAATAATGGCATGAACACGTTCCTGGGAGATCCCCAACTCAGTAGCAATGTACCTCTTAGTTGGTCGTCGATCCTCCATTATCATGTCACGGATTCTGCCGGTGGTTTCATCGGTGGTTACCGTTCTTGGTCTTCCTGGAAGAGGATCATCTTCCAGCATCTCCCTTCTATATTTGAATTGAGCTGCCCATTTCTTCACTGTGCTATAAGAAGGGGGACTCTCTCCTATAGTCTCCACCATATCCTCATGAATCTCCTTCGATGATAAGCCCTTGATGCAGACGTAGCGAATAAATGTAAGATGAGAAATTGTATCCATTTTCTCAATTTCTGAAACCCCTTACCACTTGAGTAGTCTGTAAAAAAATTGGTTGCAGTTAATTTCTTGAAACTTGGAGTTGAATCTTACATTACCCTTATCTACATATATAAACGCACCTAATATCAATTGCGTGTTTCAAGTATTTGTACCTTATGCCGAGAACTTATCAATCACCCCTCTTGGTGTATATATATATAGTGCCATTGTTATATATATATATAACATGATATTTAATAATATATAATAATAAAGAGTTACTTCGTACTATATTATTATATAATATATATATTATATTATAATATATGATATATTATATATATATATATATCTCATACAATATATTTTGTATGATGTATGTATTATATAATATTCTATATAAGATATTTATATATATTACTTTGTTATATATATATATTTATGTATATATGTGTATGTATGTATATATATATATACACATATCTGTGTGTATGAACTTCGGTGAGCAAATTAGAAAAGTAAAAATATCAAGCCAGTCACTGAAATTCTCTCTCTCTCCCTATGTGCCTCTCTCTCTCTCTCCCTGTGTGCCTCTCTCTCTCCTCTCTCTCTCTCTCCCTGTGTGCCTCTCTCTCTCTCTCTTTCTGGACCTTAATTTGCCCAAGACACATGGAGCTTCCACAAGAGTCTTACACAAACACCTGACTTTAGCATTTTTTTGTCTGCTCTTGTCCAGGTGAGCCCTCTATTTACTCAACATCCTCTCTGTTGTTCTTCTCCATGTCTCCTTTGGTCTACCCTTACCCCTGTTCCCCTGTGGTGTCCATATCAGAGCTATTTTTGGCAATGAAGTCATCCAGAGCGCTTGCCCCAACCATCGCCAGCGTCTTTCCTGAATAATGGAAACCAATGGCTTCATCAGCATTTCTGCCAGCAAGGTGTTACTTCATGTGGTATTTGAGAGAAACTCAAGTTGTCTAAGACAGTGATTCCTAAATTATCTCTGATCGTGGGACACCCCTCCCCCCTTTTACAAATAAACGCACACGTACACACACACTCACACGCACACACACGCGCACACACACACGGCACACACACGCACACACACGCACACACACGCGCACACACACGCACACACACGCGTATATACACACGCGCACACATACACACGAGCACACACACACGCGTATACACACATGCGCGCGCACACATACACACCGTATGCCTATGAAGGTCGCTACGGTCCACAACACACCCTCTCAACTCCGTATTAAATTAAAAATGTTCACACATTTATTGTGTTCTCCACAGTCTAGACTTGGTCCGCCAGCACCTGCTGACCATCCAGGGAACACCACATGAAGGGTCTGCTAACCCCATCCAGGGAACACCACACTAAGGGTCTGCTAACCCCATCCAGGGAACACCACACTAAGGGTCCGCTAACCCCATCCAGGGAACACCACACTAAGGGTCTGCTAATCCCATCCAGGGAACACCACACTAAGGGTCTGCTAACCCCATCCAGGGAACACCACACTAAGGGTCTGCTAACCCCATCCAGGGAACACCACACTAAGGGTCCGCTAACCCCATCCAGGGAACACCACACTAAGGGTCCGCTAACCCCATCCAGGGAACACCACACTAAGGGTCTGCTAACCCCATCCAGGGAACACCACACTAAAGGTCTGCTAACCCCATCCAGGGAACACCACACTAAGGGTCTGCTAACCCCATCCGTGGAACACCACACTAAGGGTCCGCTAACCCCATCCAGGGAACACCACACTAAGGGTCTGCTAACCCCATCCAGGGAACACCACACTAAGGGTCTGCTAACCCCATCCAGGGAACACCACACTAAGGGTCCGCTAACCCCATCCAGGGAACACCACACTAAGGGTCCGCTAACCCCATCCAGGAACACCACACTAAAGGTCTGCTAACCCCATCCAGGGAACACCACACTAAAGGTCTGCTAACCCCATCCAGGGAACACCACACTAAGGGTCTGCTAACCCCATCCGTGGAACACCACACTAAGGGTCCGCTAACCCCATCCAGGGAACACCACACTAAGGGTCTGCTAACCCCATCCAGGGAACACCACACTAAGGGTCTGCTAACCCCATCCGTAGAACACCACACTAAGGGTCCGCTAACCCCATCCAGGGAACACCACACTAAGGGTCTGCTAACCCCATCCAGGGAACACTACATCAAGGGTCTGCTAACCCCATCCAGGGAACACCACACTAAGGGTCTGCTAACCCCATCCAGGGAACACCACACTAAGGGTCCGCTAACCCCATCCAGGGAACACCACACTAAGGGTCCGCTAACCCCATCCAGGGAACACCACACTAAAGGTCTGCTAACCCCATCCAGGGAACACCACACTAAAGGTCTGCTAACCCCATCCAGGGAACACCACACTAAGGGTCTGCTAACCCCATCCAGGGAACACCACACTAAGGGTCCGCTAACCCCATCCAGGGAACACCACACTAAGGGTCCGCTAACCCCATCCAGGGAACACCACACTAAGGGTCTGCTAACCCCATCCAGGGAACACCACACTAAAGGTCTGCTAACCCCATCCAGGGAACACCACACTAAGGGTCTGCTAACCCCATCCGTGGAACACCACACTAAGGGTCCGCTAACCCCATCCAGGGAACACCACACTAAGGGTCTGCTAACCCCATCCAGGGAACACCACACTAAGGGTCTGCTAACCCCATCCAGGGAACACCACACTAAGGGTCCGCTAACCCCATCCAGGGAACACCACACTAAGGGTCCGCTAACCCCATCCAGGGAACACCACACTAAAGGTCTGCTAACCCCATCCAGGGAACACCACACTAAAGGTCTGCTAACCCCATCCAGGGAACACCACACTAAGGGTCTGCTAACCCCATCCGTGGAACACCACACTAAGGGTCCGCTAACCCCATCCAGGGAACACCACACTAAGGGTCTGCTAACCCCATCCAGGGAACACCACACTAAGGGTCTGCTAACCCCATCCGTAGAACACCACACTAAGGGTCCGCTAACCCCATCCAGGGAACACCACACTAAGGGTCTGCTAACCCCATCCAGGGAACACTACATCAAGGGTCTGCTAACCCCATTCAGGGAACACCACACTAAGGGTCTGCTAACCCCATCCAGGGAACACCACACTAAGGGTCCGCTAACCCCATCCAGGGAACACCACACTAAGGGTCCGCTAACCCCATCCAGGGAACACCACACTAAAGGTCTGCTAACCCCATCCAGGGAACACCACACTAAAGGTCTGCTAACCCCATCCAGGGAACACCACACTAAGGGTCTGCTAACCCCATCCGTGGAACACCACACTAAGGGTCCGCTAACCCCATCCAGGGAACACCACACTAAGGGTCTGCTAACCCCATCCAGGGAACACCACACTAAGGGTCTGCTAACCCCATCCGTAGAACACCACACTAAGGGTCCGCTAACCCCATCCAGGGAACACCACACTAAGGGTCCGCTAACCCCATCCAGGGAACACCCACACTAAGGGTCTGCTAACCCCATCCAGGGAACACTACATCAAGGGTCTGCTAACCCCATCCAGGGAACACCACACTAAGGGTCTGCTAACCCCATCCGTGGAACACCACATGAAGGGTCTGCTAACCCCATCCAGGGAACACCACACTAAGGGTCTGCTAACCCCATCCAGGGAACACCACACGAAGGGTCTGCTAACCCCATCCAGGGAACACCACATGAAGGGTCTGCTAACCCCAGTTGCAGAAGATTTAACATCCCCCCCCCTACCGCCACCTAAATGGTTTGTGTTTTTCTCATAGGGTGAACCGCCTCCATTGAAATAAGAAACATGAAAGGATAAAACAAATAATGCAACACCTGCTTATTCAAATAATAAGCAAAGGTGAACATTTTGTGCCTGTATTTCTTACCAAGTTACCAAAGAAGATAAGTGCTTTATTTGTCTTCTATACTTCCTGTTTCTATTTTAATTCCCTTTTTTTTTGTATGGTACTTGAAAAAAGACGCGCACCGAAATATTGGATTGTTGTATGTTTCTCATTTATGCGTGCTCATCTTATTTAATGGCACTGTCGTTTTTGCCAGCTTTCCTCCTTTCGTTTGTAAAACTGAAACATTCACTTCCTTCTATTTGTAAAGACTCAGCAGTAAGGGTGTGAAATAAGACGCAATCATCTTTTTTTACAGTCATTCAGCACGCATGTCATAACGCAAGCATGTCATACAGTAATCATTTCATACAATAAACATGTCACACAATAATCATGCCACACAATAAGCATGTCACACAATAAGCATGTCACAAAACAAACATGTCACACAATAAGCATGTCACAGAACAAACATGTCACACAACAAGCATGTCACACAAGTAACATGTCACAAAATAAGCATGTCACAGAACAAACATGTCACACAACAAGCATGTCACACAAGTAACATGTCACACAATAAGCATGTCACAAAACAAACATGTCACACAATAAACATGTCACACAATAAACATGTCACACAATAAACATGTCACACAATAAACATGTCACACAACAAGCATGTCACACAATAAACATGTCACACAAGTAACATGTCACACAATAAGCATGTCATATAGTAAGCATTCTAGTTAAATATAACTCTCAGCAGATGACAAAATGGAAGGAAACCTCAAAGAATGTTCGTGACAAACCATTGAAAACCGGATCTAACAACATCCGAGATTGTCGGAGACCTGATAACGAATTTAAAGCTAAGATTAATTTCAAGATACAGTTAGAAGACTACTAACTATGACTAGACTATGGAACCAGTGCAGTGATACACAAGCAAGATTTTCTGACAGCTGGGGACCAACAGCTGTCATTTAGACTCGAGGATTTTCAAAACGTCGCTGACATTTATGATTTGTTGTTTTGTTTGTCGTTTTTAGTTTCTCATAAAAACAAAACAAAAAAAAAACGTTGAATCGCTGGCTGAAAGGGCGGTGTGACTCTGCTTTCAAACCGAGTTGTCATCCAGAAAACAGAGTCTGTGGTGATTGCTCTAGGTAAGATTAACTCTTTCAGCCTCAGACTCTCCTTAACTCTTTCTGTCTCAAAGTCTTCTTAACCCTTTTGGCCTCGAGGTCTACTTAACCCTCTTGGCCTCGAAGTCTACTTAACTCTCTCAGCTTCAAAGTCTCCTTATCTCTCTTGGCCTCAAAGTCTTCTTAACCCTCTTGGCCTCAAATTAACCATAACCCTCTCAGCCCTCAAAGTCTTCTTAACTCTCTCAGCCCCAAATTCAACCCTCTCGGCCCCAAAGTCTCATTAACCCTCTCGGCCTCAAAGTCTTCTTAATACTCTCAACCTCAAATCGTCAAATAACCGTCTCGACAAAGTCTCCTTAACCCTCTTAGTCTCAAAGTAACCCCCTCAGCCTCAAAGTCTCAGCCTCTCCGCATCAGAATTTCTTAACCCTCCCAGTCTCGAAGTCTCCTGTCTTATCTCTCTCTCTCTCTCTCTCTCTCTCTCTCTCTTAAAAGACTTGCACTGCTCAAAGCTTATTTCCCTGTCGATGATGGAGCGATATTTCTGCCTGCATGTTTTGCTTTTTTTTTCTGGGAAAACAGTTATATGTTGAGTCTCTCAATCGATGAGAAATAATCAGTCTTTTTTTTCTTCTTTCTAAAATCAATGCTAAATTAAAGAGATTAATATTCCTTCACAGACTCTTTTCCTTGCTCATTTAATACACACAAGATTTAATCAACATAACGTCCACTTTATGTTTCTTCTTATGTTTGAGTCTATGCATGAGAGTGATGTGTTTTTTTGTTTTTTTTTTGACGTGAATATCTGAATTTCTCTTAACGCAATGTCAGCTTCGTTGTTCTGTGTTCTTCGTCCTGTAAGAACTTTTGGTTCCAGCATCCTTAACTCAAACTGCGTGATGCAATCAGTCAACTTTTACAGTTCCATGGAGCTTTATTTTTCCATGCGAAGACACTAAATTGATGACAACTGACAAAACAAACAAGGCAGCTGAAATATGTATCACTGAGGAAAAACTGGAAGAAGTGGAGAGTTTTGAATATCTTGGATCACTGTTAACTAATAATGGAGATACAATGAGGGAAATTAAAAGGAGGGCATCTATTCAGAAAGTAAAACAACTAAAGAATCTGTGGAGAGGAACAGACAGAACTACAAAAATAAGATTTTTAAGGGCATGCATCTTTTTCATTGCAACATATGCTGTGAGACCTGGACACTTAACTAACAAAACAGCTGAGAAACACATAAATGCCTTTGAATGTAAATGCTACAGAAGAGTTCTTCAAATATCATGGACACAAAAAAGAACAAATGTATCCATACTACAAGAACTTAATATTGAAGAAGGCTGGCTAGTAACGAGTATTAAACAGAGAAAACTTAAATATTTTGAACACATTAAACGTCATGATAATCTAGAGAAAACCGTCTTGGAAGAGTACATAATGGGGGAAAAAAAGAGAGGAAGACCAAGGCAAAGATGGCTGCAAGACATCGTTGATGATCTGCAAGTGGATGCGTCAGCAACAGGCCATCGTGCTCACAACCGATAGGCCTACAGGAGTGCTGTTTGGGAGACAAAGTTCCACAAGGGACATGCAAATGAATGAATGAATGATTATTTCGATCTTACAACTGTACACCTTCTCCACTCATTTGTCTCATAATCTACATCCATCCTTCACTATGTTTTATACGGACTTTGAGTATAATAGTTTTCATTGAGTGCCAGTTTTGAAATTCCCTGCAGTTAGCAATGTAGCATCAGTAATAAACACTCGTATATTGAGTAATGTACCATCAGTACTACTTAGCACTGCAGTATGTAGTATCCAATCTTTGTCACATGTCCTCGGAGTTGCGTCCCTGATGCTCGGTTGGTCACTTGATGAGAAGAAATGATCAGAGAATCTCAAAACAAGCTATCAAGTGGAACACAACAGGCCAAAGAAAAAGAGGCAGACCGCGTGAAACTCTGAAGAGGACATTGTTAAAAGAGGCCAAATTAGCAGGCATAAAATCCCTTGATGAAGTTGAAAGACTCGCTGAAGACAGGACAAATTGGCAAACTACTTTGCGAGCCCTATGTGACGTTTAACGGCACGGGAAGGATATAAGACATAAGATATAAGATATATGAGTACTAACTGACCCTGCAGTGAGTAATGTAGTATGAGTACTAAACAGCCAAACAGTGAGCAATGTAGTATCAGTACTAAATAGTCTTCTAGTGAGTAATGTCGCATCAGTACTAAATAGTCTTCTAGTGAGTAATGTCGCATCAGTACTAAATAGTCTTCTAGTGAGTAATGTCGCATCAGTACTAAATAGTCTTCTAGTGAGTAATGTCGCATCAGTACTAAATAGTCTTCAAGTGAGTAATGTTGCATCAGTATTAAAAATCTCCGCAGTGAGTAAGGTAAGATTAACCTATGTGTCCCTGGAGCGGTATTGTAAGATCTGTATTACTTTGATATGACATGACAGAGTGCTAGAAATCCAAGAAGTCATAATGAAAGAAAGCAACCGTAGATGACGTGGTAGAGGAGCACGATCACCCACGATGTCGGACACGAGTTCGAATTGTGTGCTTGTGTTAAAATGTTATTACACAAATCCGCGATCTGTTAGAAATAACGGAAATTTAATAAAAAATAAAATAACATTTAATAACATTTGACTAATTTTCAAGAGAAACTTACGGATCAGCTGCTATCACTGCCGAACACCTCGTTGACAATATTCTTATATCTTCACTCTACAAGAACTGTTTGAAAGCACAGTTTGAAGCATTGAACAACAACAACAACAACACCACCAACACCGCCACCACCACCGCCACCACCACCACCACCACCAACAACAACAACAACAACACCAACAACAACACCACCACCACCAACAACAACCACACCAACACCACCACCACCACCGCCACCACCACCACCACCACCACCACCAACAACAACAACAACAACAACAACAACAACACCACCACCAACAACAACAACAACAACATCAACAACAACAACACCACCACCACCACCACCGCCACCACCACCACCACCACCAACAACAACAACAACAACAACACCAATAACAACAACAACATCAACAACACCACCACCACCACCAACAACAACAACATCAACAACAACAACACCACCAACAACAACAACAACACCACCACCACCAACAACAACAACAACAACACCAACAACAACAACGACAACACCAACAACAACAACAATAACAACAACAACACATGCAGGCATACACTTTCTAGCCCACCCTTCCCCACCCTTACTTTGTGATATAGCAAGGTTTCAACGGGGAAAAAAGTGGGACAGTGTGGTATTGTATTATAACTGGTATTAGATATTGTATGATATTGTATGGTATTAGATATTGTATGATATTGTATGGTTTTAGGTATTGTATGATAGTGTATGGTATTAGATATTGTATGATATTATATGGTATTGTATGATGTATGGTATTAGATATTGTATGATAGTGTATAGTATTAGATATTGTATGATATTGTATAGTATTAGATATTGTATGATATTGTATGGTATTAGATATTGTATGATAGTCTATGGCATTAGATACTGTGTGATATTGTATGGTATTAGATATTGTATGATAGTATATGGTATTAGATATTGTATGATATTCTGTAGCATTAGATATTGTATGATATTATATGGCATTAGATATTGTACGATGTTGTATGGTATTAGATATTGTATAATACTGTACGCTATTAGATATTGTATGGTATTAGATATTGTATGATGTTTAATGTTATTTTATAGTATTGTTTGATATTAGATATTGTATCGCTGCTGGCGAGATTCTTCAGCTGCCGTGCGTGGAGTAGTGCTCCTCCCGGCCAATGAAGAAAGGTGCAAATTGGGTTACCGCGCAGCACCACTGCGGAAAAGGTGGTAGAGCGGATAAAACGAAGCAAACAGTCAAATCACGGCACCTCTGGTCTGGAGGTCGGCCATGTCCTGAGTGCAATCATATCGGGTGAAGTGCATGAACCAGCTTGTCCCAGAGATTAAGACACTGCTGGCGAGACTCTTCGAATGCCGCGCGTGGAGTGAAGCTCCTCCCGGTCAAGGAAGAAAATGCGGAAAAGAAATAAATGTTGCTGTGCGGCGCCGATGTGAAAAGGTGGTGGAAAGGATAAAGAGAAGTTTAATCGGTATGTCCAGTAGTATCGCTACGAGAGCTATACATACCATGGCACCTCTGCTCTAGAGGCCGGCCACTTCCGAAATGGTGAAATACGCCTAAACTGGCACACACCAGGGGTGGAACTTGATAGCTAGACATGTCATGCCACCTCCGCTCTAGAGGTCGGTCACGCCTGATATATACTCATACTGGTGAATTATGCCTAAACCGGCACACACCACGGGTAGAACTTGATAGCTAGACATGTCATGCCACCTCCGCTCTAGAGGTCGGTCACGCCTGATATACACCCATACTGGTGAATTATGCCTAAACCGGCTCACACCAGGGGTGAATCTTGAAGGCTACGCATGTCACAGTACTTCTGCTCTAGAGGTCGGTCACGTTACAAACACGCCCATACTGGGTTAATATGCCTAAACCGGTTCAACCCAGGGGTGGAAGTCACTAGTGGCGAGGATTCGTCCTCCTGGACAAAAGCTCCATTCTGGTCACAACTAGGAAGGGTAGCGGTCACGACCACAAAATGCTGAAGTCGGAGACACTGGACCAGGGAAGTCTAAATAGGCAACCACCTCTCACCCGGCGGGGATGTTTGCTATTCCTAATCACGCTGAGGTTTTCCGGTGAGAAAGTCCAACCCTGGACTGGATGGGCAACCACCTCTCACCCGGCGGTGATACACGGGTATCTCAAAACACGTCGAGGTTTTCCAGTGAGAAGGTCCAACTCTGGCCTGGGTGGGCTACCACCTCTCACCCAGCGGGGATATACTGATATCCAAAACACATCGAGGTCTTCCGGTGAGAAAGTCCAACTCTAGACTAAACTGGTGCAACGAAAACCACGGTGTCACGCAATCCGCTTCAGAGACCCACCAAGAATACAGGCTAAAGCCCTGCGATACTCGGAACTTCTTGTGGTCCTCTCGGGGATCTCGTGTGGTGCTTTCGGGGACCATACAGGAGACCACGGGACCTAACTAGGACCACAGGCGTAAATTCAGTAGGATCATAGTGCGGTCTTGGTGGTAGAAGCGAACGAAGAAGAAGATATTGTATGTATTGTATAATAAGAGGTATTGTATGGTATTACATATTGTATGATATTACATATTGTTTGGTACTCGATACTGTATGGTATTATGCGGTGTTGTATGATATCAGACACTCATATTAAGTATCCGTGGCCATTGTAACTTTCCATATAAGGTGTTGGTCCTCCTCTTACATATACAGTAAGTAAAAGTGGTCTTTCGACTTAAAAATAAAGTTTGAGAACCTCTGACACACACTTCTAAACACCACACACTTTTAAACACCACATACCTCTACTACATATAATAAAGTAGTCAGCTTGCACTTGTCCTGCTACACATGCACTCGTAACTTCCAGTAAATTACATACAATCACTACTTGAAAATAAACGAATCACAGAGCTGTGCTTTCCTTTCCGCACTCATTCAGGGCAATTATCCTCTGTGTGAACTCGTTTGTATACACACGTACCATACATTATCCAGCTCTGTTTAATTCAGAGAGTCCCGTAATCACTGTCACGCGAACGCGTGGTCTGTAATTGCCAGGAAAATCTTGGGTTATAAGGTATAGCATAGGTCATGGGTCTTGAAAAAAACTTGCGTTATAAACAAAAGTACAGCATAGGTCACGTGTTTTGAAAAAAATCTTGGGTTATAAGGTATAGCACAGGTCACGTGTCTTGAAAAAAAACTTGGGTTATAAGGTATAGCACAGGTCACATGTCTTGAAAAAAATCTTGGGTTATAAGGTATAGCACAGGTCACATGTCTTGAAAAAAATCTTGGGTTATAAGGTATAGCACAGGTCACATGTCTTGAAAAAAATCTTGGGTTATAAGGTATAGCACAGGTCACATGTCTTGAAAAAATCTTGGGTTATAAGGTATAGCACAGGTCACATGTCTTGAAAAAAATCTTGGGTTATAAGGTATAGCACAAGTCACATGTCTTGAAAAAAACTTGCGTTATAAACAAAAGTACAGCATAGGTCACGTGTTTTGAAAAAAAACTTGGGTTATAAGGTATAGCACAGGTCACATGTCTTGAAAAAAATCTTGGGTTATAAGGTATAGCACAGGTCACGTGTCTTGAAAAAAAACTTGGGTTATAAACCAATGTATAGCATAAGTCATGTGTCTTGAAAAAAACTTGGGTTATAAACCAAGGTATAGCATAAGTCATGTGTCTTGAAAAAAACTTGGGTTATAAACCAAGGTATAGCATAAGTCATGTGTCTTGAAAAAAACTTGGGTTATAAACCAAGGTACAGCATAAGTCATGTGTCTTGAAAAAAAACTTGGGTTATAAACCAAGGTATAGCACAGGTCACGTGTCTTGGACAAAAACTTGGGTTATAAACCAGGGTACAGCGATGGTCACGTGTCTAGAAAGAGCAAAGCTCAGACCTCAGGATACGTTACAGTTTTAAAAATTGTCTTTACTAAGTGAATAACAAAGTGCATCGTATGTTATAACTGTAGTATTATTGCAGCTTTGCATATTAGGATATTATTAATATTATTAATGTTGTCATTATTACTATTAACATTTTATTATAGTTATGATTTTTTATTGATAAGTAGAATGGTGTCATTATTACTATTAACATTTTATTATAGTTATGATTTTTTATTGATAAGTAGAATGGTGTCATTATTACTATTAACATTTTATTATAGTTATGATTTTTATTGATAAGTAGAATGTAGGTAAGAAACGATGGAAAAGTTGAGAACCGCTGAGAGAGGAACATTCCCACGGTATTAGTAGCAATTTTATGACAGTGACAGGATGGATGCTGATAACATAGGATGGATTAAGGAAACACACCCAGAATACGAACTCAGATAACGATAGTACATAAGGAGGCAGACAGACGGACACTGTGTAAACAGATATCCCCTACAGGTATCGCAAGCACCTGAAGAGTTTACCTGAGCAAGAAAATTGAATAGACGGATTTGACGAAACAGACCTGACGGGTGAGGCATATTTGCTAACCTTAGGACGCAGTTTGCGTGCTTGAATAGTCATGGCCAAAGGGCGTGGACCGACTCATCCCGAAGTCCAATCAGTATATAGTCAACCAGCTGACCAATAAAAAGATCCAGAGGTGTGTCCTAATGGACAACTGACTTACGATGTATAAGCCAGGCTTGGAGTTTTGAAACAAAAAGGACAAAACGACAAAAAGAGAAAGACGGGAAAGATAAAAAAAAAAAGAACGGAAATAGAGAGGAAGACGGAAAGCAAAGAGAGCACAGCGAAACGAAGAACAGAAGGACAGGTAGGAGTGTAACGGCAGACAGAACAAATGGACAAGTAGAGCCAACAGACATTTAGGAGATAGGAAAGCAGTTTAGAATCAGAAGGACTTTAGGACAAGATAGGATTTCAATATGGAAAGTGATTATTAGTACTGCGTGAGAAATGCAGAAGATTTGAGATTTATGGACCTTTGCGTAAAATAATTTCGGAGATATCTCAATATATTACTTGTAAATTTCGACCAATTGTTAAAAGTGAAATGTAATTTGATTCAAGAACGAACCATTTGAATTTTATAGTGATTAGGCGCGTCACGACTTCAGTCTTGTGGTGAATTATAGTATCACGGTGTGGTGACATGGTGAACTACTGAAGGAACAAAAAGATGAATTATTAATGTGTATTAGTTACTTAAAAGTGAGAAGGAATAACACATGTTGTGGCGGCCACAGCCTAAAATATAAGTGAAAGAAGTGAGAGAAAGTCAACTTAACGATCATTTAAAAGAACAATCAAGACTACAGACAACTCAGTTGAGAAAACTTGTCATCAACGTTATAATGAACAGTATTAATCAAAGAAAATCTTCAATAATAATAATAATATAGAACCACTAAGTGTTATATATGCAAGGAAAAGTAGCATTTCAGAAAGTTAAAACCATCTTGTTCAATAAGTCATTGTCATTGAATGTGAGAAAGAAAGTATCCCAGTGCTATATTGAATCTATTTGCTATACTGATGTGAATCATGGATTAACGGCACACAAATGAATCGAAAGCAACAGAGGTGTGGTTCCTGAGATTGATTGATTGATCTTTATTTCAAATGGATTACGCAGGCCTGTCTGACATTCTGTCATACAACTTTCCCTCTGTTCCAGACATTCTACAAATATGCTGCTCACATAGCAAACATAATTAACTATAAAGTAAGTACATACACATAAAAATGACTACATACACATAAAGATGACTATCTACCATACACAAGTTTCATTACTATTCAGAATAAACAGTTCACTGAATTCAGTGTCAGTAAGAACAGTCTAAAATAACTTTTTAAAGTTTTACAATTCATGGAGGCATGTAGTCGACATAAAACAGATATTGGAAAAGTTTGTAGTTGTAGGAAGGAGTATAGTTTTTATACAGGATAGGAGGGCATTCCAAAGATGAGCAGCAGAATAAGTAAAGCTTTTCTTGTAAAGGTTAAGTCTAGGTTTTGGAAGACATATGTTGTTTAAGCGTTGGCTTCACTTTGGGCTAAATTTAAGCAGGTTCCATAGATAAGGCGGGGCATGTCGTGAAAGAATTTGATGTACTAGCTTGGTTTTGTTGAAGAGGAGCCTGTTCTTAAGAGGCAGTATTTTGATACGTTTGCGCTGATTAGTTGTTTGTGCTTGATCTTTGTCACTAATAAGCTTTAATGCTCGCCTTCGAAGTGAGTAAAGCCTCTTTGTATTTGACACAGAGCAACCAACCCAGATTGTTGAGCAGTAGTTTAAATGTGTTTGTACTATTATATGTGATATGTAGTATGTATTCCTTGTGTCTTGATCGATGAAGTGCTTAATTTTGGCTAACTGTTATACTTTTTGCGCGATGAGTTGTGTTAGACCTTGCACGTGAAAGGAGAATAATGATAAGGATCCCCGGGACAGCCAAGATAACTAATGAGCAGTGTTTGAGACAAGCTAACGAAAAACGTAGCATAATAACAAATATAAGGAAAAGGCAGTCATCAATCATGGAGCATGTGATGAGAAGATAGAAACTGGAAAACATTATAACAATAAACAAAACTGGAGGCAGGAGAAGTAGAGAACGATCGAGGAAACAGATGTTAGAAGGAATGACACTGTGGCATGGAAAGAAATCAGCAACAAGGTTACTCAGAAATGTCAAGGAGCGAGATATTTGGAAGGAATATGACCGCCCACGCAGCCCAGCATGCAACATGATGATAATGAACTTTCCACTTATCTATTTTTCACCTACAAAAACTCTCTTCCTTTCTGCTCTTCCTTAACTCTGGATTTAAAGAAGAAGATAACAGAAGGACAAAAGAATTATTCTACGTCTGAAGTCAATGATTTTAACCTATCTCCTTGTGCTAGAAAATTCTAGAAGAAATTAATCACTGGAATAAAGCCCGCGCAAAAGTAAGTTTCTTGCGAAAGTAGTTCATCGGGCTCCAATTACGGTTCACTTTGCAAAAGTTGCGGCCGTGAGAATTTGTGAGGGCCTTTAAGAAAGAATGGAAGCCGAGGGAAAGAGTGGAAGAACTGCATGTAACGACGAATCATAAAGGGTCCGCTTAATTAGAGTGAAGGAGGATAACTCCTATGATATTCTAGGGAGCTATGTAACTGATTACATAGTTTAGTCTGGAGAGCTGTTCTTGGACAAAATTCTTCCATTTTTCTTCTTCATTTTCATCTCCTTTATTTTGTTGCTCAATATCTCCTTTTTTCGTATGTTATTTTCGTAAGTTTAGTTTAGCATAGTAATTACCCCAGCTATATTTTACTTGCCTGTTAAGAAATGTCATGCTCTGTAGAAGTTAGGAAACTCGTCTGCTGATCAGAAGTTCCTGGTTTCTATGTCAAGACAATAACATGTTGAACTTCTTCCTTTCTTCTGCGTTCGAGGTTGTTGGTCACATCAGATCCTGATCCCTGTCGACGTGGCAAAGCTCGCAGTCATCTCCAGTTCTTGACAGGGAAACAAGTAGGAGCAGCTTTGTTACTTAACGAGTACAAGGTTGTGACGTTTCGGCGTGAGCATTAATCATACAAAAACATATATGACGAAGAAATAGAGAGAGAGAGAGAGGATAAAATATAAATTCACATGAATGCTATGTTAAAAACAATAAATAAATTTTAAAAATCAGATAAAATGAATAGAGCACTTAGCTGTAACTTGTAAGAAGCTGTGGCTTGTCGACGCTGTGTGTCAGAAATGTGCATGGTGGAGTGCAGAGAGTATTTAAATAGAGACTTGCGATGTTTGATACTCAATCATAATCTCTCCCCACTAAGTTCCACTCCTTCTGACTTGTTACACATAACTCAGAATCTCTTCACATCATCACATTACAACCCCTCTACCACACCTATAATCATATATTTCACCTTTTCCCGGCAGGATTACCTTTGTATCACTCTCTCTTCCCTCTGTGGTTTCACCACCCAGCACCCTCAGTTACGACCCACTTATCTTAACCCACACATCTTAAGTCTCTATTTAAATACTCTCTACACTCCATCATGCACATTTCTGACACACAGCGTCGACAAGCCACAGCTTCTTACAATTTACAGCTAAATGCTCTATTCATTTTTTTTTTAACATAGCATTCATGTGAATTTATATTTTATCTCCTCTCTCTATTTCTTCGTCCTGTATGTTTTTGTATGATTAATGCACACGCCGAAACGTCACAACTTTGTAATCGTTAAGTGATAAAGCTGCTCCTACTTTTTTCCTAGTTTATGCATTTTTGTATCATAGCTTTACTACAGTGGCTACGTGTATAGTTATATACTTATACACTAATTATTGCACAGTTCCTGATAGGAGCCCCAAAGCTTTTGCCCCAAGCGTGTGCCTTCTGGCCATGTCTCACGCCTCAGGTCCGCATCGTTTGGGCACTCTTGAAGGATATGTTCTGGAGTCTGGACTCCTGCCACATGGACACTCGTCTGTGTGAGACATTTTGAGTCGATGCAGGTGGCTCAGTAGTCTGCTGTGGCCTGTCCATAGGCGAAAGAGGATGGTTTGTTGATGTCTTTGTAGCTAATGTATTGCAACATTTCAGTTGTTTCTTCTATTCAGATCTGCACCGGTTACGGATTATGGTTCTCGGCTCTTGGTAGTTTACTGGATGATTTGTTTGATCTTGATCGCTGCCAGCTTTAGATAGGCTCTGTCAGCTATTTCATTGCCAGCTATTCCACAATGAGATGGTACCCATTGTATGGCCAAAGTTGTTGACAGTGTAAGGTGCTTCATTTCTGTTGTGATTTCCTGTATGTTTGCCTGTGGGTTGTTTGTTGTTTTCAGTGATTCTAGAAGTGCCCTGCAGTCTGTGAAAAAGCCTATTTTGGGTTAAACTGAATTTTGAGAGATGATACTATCCTTGCCATGGTTGAGAGCGACTACAGATTTCCTCCTCATCGGCCCAATTAGACTCAGAAATCTAACAAACACTCCACCAATCCCGGTGTAGCGTGGTTTGTCAAAGAGACAGATTGACTTGTCGTCTGCCTTTTGGCATTCTTCGCTGTATACCCTAACTAACTGGACTTAATCATGCGACTTCAGGAGCTGGTTTAGTCTGAGATCAAGAGACATGAAAGAATCTATTTGGTTTCCGGGACTTCTGTTATCGGGTTGTTGACTTCTTGTTGCAAGCTTTCATCGGCAACCCTCGTGGATCTAGTTTACTGGCTGACTTCTTGTTGCAAAGCTTTCATCAGCAACCCTCGTGGATCTAGTTTCCTGGTTGACTTCCCCACTCTCTCATGGCATTTTGAATTTTTCTTGCATCAGTTTCTATGGATCTTGTTCTTCTTTAGGGATGGGGTCGTTGGCCTCATGTTCAACCCTCAACCTGGAGGAGCAATGTGCTGTTTTCGCCTGGCCCCTGCTCACAAAGACCTTTCTGTCTTGTTTGAGCCTGCTGGAAGTAAAACTTCCCCTGGTATAGCTCTCAGGTCATCATGGCACGCAAGCAGCTACTCCACATCAAGACCCATGCGTCTGATGACAGTACATTGATAGTACAGTAACAGCAGGTAGAGAAAGTAACAAAGAGTTCAGAACAAGAATAACAAACGTTTGGGCTGCACCTAACCACATCTAGAGGTCCAAGAAGATGAGGCAGAAAACCACATGCACACTATTCAAGAGTAATATTTCAAGTGTTTTCCTATATGGAAAATTATACAGTGAATGTCATGCACACTCTATGCCTTCCACATCAGATATGTAAGATCACACGAGGGTTCTGGCAAAACGCCATAAGAATGACATCGCGTTAAGAGACACGGACAATGCCATCATTGTCGGTGGTAAATGAAAGGATGAGGCGGCGATGAATTCACCATGTTATGAAAATGAGAATCCCTTCCACAAGGTAGAAGCATGGGATGATCCAGGGGGTAGAAGAAGATGGGATGCTCCAAAGAGGAAAGGAGACGTAAAGCAGAGGAAATTCTGGTAAACAAAGGACTCGCGTGAGAAACAGCTACGAGCCAGCAAAAGCATTTGCTACAGGCATCTCCCTGTGTCTTGGGAACTAAAGGGAAGAGAGAGAGAGAGAGAGAGAGAAGAAGAAGAAGAAGAAGAAGCAGAAGAAGCAGTGAGAGAGAGAGAAGAAGAAGCATGAGAGAGAGAGGAGAAGAAGAAGAAGCAGTGAGAGAAGAAGAAGCAGTGATGAGAGAGAGAGAGAAGAAGAAGTGAGAGAGAGAGAAGAAGAAGAGAGAAGAGAGAGAGAAGAAGAAGCAGTGAGAGAGAGAAAGAAGAAGAAGCAGTAAAAGAGAAGAAGAAGAAGCAGTGAGAGAAAGAGAGAGGAAGAAGCAGTGAGAGAGAGAAGAAGAAGAAGCAGTGAGAGAGAGAAGAAGCAGTGAGAGAGAGAGAGAGAGAAGAAGAAGAAGCAGTGAGAGAGAGAAGAAGAAGAAGCAGTGAAAGAGAGAGAGAGAAGAAGAAGAAGCAGTGAGAGAGAAGAAGAAGAAGCAGTGAGAGAGAGAGAAGAAGAAGCAGTGAGAGAGAGAGAAGAAGAAGAAGCAGTGAGAGAGAGAAGAAGAAGAAGCAGTGAGAGAGAGAGAAGAAGAAGCAGTGAGAGAGAGAAGAAGAAGAAGCAGGAGAGAGAGAAGAAGCAGTGAGAGAGAGAAGAAGAAGTAGTGAGAGAGAAGAAGAAGAAACAGAGAGAGAAAGAAGAAGCAGTGAGAGAGAGAGAAGAAGCAGTGAGAGAGAGAGAAGAAGAAGAAGAAGTGAGAGAAAGAGAGAAGAAGAAGCAGTGAGAGAGAGAGAAGAAGAAGCAGTGAGAGAAAGAGAGAAGAAGCAGTGAGAGAGAGAAGAAGCAGTGAGAGAGAGAGAAGAAGCAGTGAGAGAGAGAGAGAGAAGAAGAAGAAGCAGTGAGAGAGAGAAGAAGAAGAAGCAGTGAAAGAGAGAGAGAAGAAGAAGCAGTGAGAGAGAAGAAGAAGAAGCAGTGAGAGAGAGAGAAGAAGAAGCAGTGAGAGAGAGAGAAGAGAAGAAGCAGTGAGAGAGAGAGAGAAGAAGAAGCAGTGAGAGAGAGAGAAGAAGAAGCAGTGAGAGAGAGAGAAGAAGAAGCAGTGAGAGGAGAGAAGAAGAAGAAAAGCAGTGAGAGAGAGAGAAGAGAAGAAGCAGTGAGAGAGAAAGAAGAAGCAGGAGAGAGAGAAGAAGCAGTGAGAGAGAGAAGAAGAAGTAGTGAGAGAGAAGAAGAAGAAACAGAGAGAAGAAGAAGCAGTGAGAGAGAGAGAGAAGAAGCAGTGAGAGAGAGAGAAGAAGAAGAAGCAGTGAGAGAAAGAGAGAAGAAGAAGCAGTGAGAGAGAGAGAGAAGAAGAAGCAGTGAGAGAGAGAGAAGAAGAAGAAGCAGTGAGAGAGAGAGAGAGAAGAAGCAGTGAGAGAGAGAAGAAGAAGAAGCAGTGAGAGAGAGAGAAGAAGCAGTGAGAGAGAGAGAAGAAGAAGCAGTGAGAGAGAGAAGAAGCAGTGAGAGAGAGAAGAAGAAGAAGCAGTGAGAGAGAGAGAAGAAGCAGTGAGAGAGAGAGAGAGAAGAAGAAGCAGTGAGAGAGAGAAGAAGCAGTGAGAGAGAGAAGAAGAAGAAGCAGTGAGAGAGAGAGAAGAAGAAGAAGCAGTGAGAGAGAGAAGAAGCATTGAGAGAGAGAAGAAGCAGTGAGAGAGAGAAGAAGCAGTGAGAGAGAAAAGAAGCAGTGAGAGAGAGAGAAGAAGAAGAAGCAGTGAGAGAGAGAGAAGACGAAGCAGTGAGAGAGAAAGAAGCAGTGAGAGAGAGAAGAAGCAGTGAGAGAGAGAGAAGAAGAAGAAGCAGTGAGAGAGAGAAGAAGAAGAAGAAGAAGCAGTGAGAGAGAGAAGAAGAAGAAGCAGTGAGAGAGAGAGAAGAAGAAGAAGCAGTGAGAGAGAAGAAGAAGAAGAAGCAGTGAGAGAGAGAAGAAGAAGCAGTGAGAGAGAGAGAAGAAACAGTGAGAGAGAGAGACAGAAGAAGAAGCAGTGAGAGAGAGAAGAAGAAGCAGTGAGAGAGAGAAGAAGAAGAAGCAGTGAGAGAAGAAGAAGCAGAGAGAGAGAGAAGAAGCAGTGAGAGAGAGACAGAAGAAGAAGCAGTGAGAGAGAGAAGAAGAAGAAGCAGTGATAGAGAGAGAAGAAGAAGCAGTGAGAGAGAGATAGAAGAAGAAGCAGTGAGAGAGAGAAGAAGAAGCAGTGAGAGAGAGAAGAAGAAGAAGCAGTGAGAGAAGAAGAAGCAGTGAGAGAGAGAGAAGAAGCAGTGAGAGAGAGACAGAAGAAGAAGCAGTGAGAGAGAGAAGAAGAAGAAGCAGTGAGAGAGAGAAGAAGAAGAAGCAGTGAGAGAGAGAAGAAGCAGTGAGAGAGAGAGAAGAAGAAGAAGCAGGAGAGAGAGAAGAAGCAGTGAGAGAGAGAGAAGAAGAAGAAGCAGTGAGAGAGAGAAGAAGCAGTGAGAGAGAGAAGAAGAAGAAGCAGTGAGAGAGAGAAGAAGAAGAAGCAGTGAGTGAAGGAGAGAGGAAGAAGAAGCAGTGAGAGAGAGAGAGAGGTGGAGAAAAAAGGAATGAGAGAGTTTTACAGTGTTAGGGTATCACCAAGCAAAATAGATCTTGAGGATATTCGCAGGTGCTGAAATCTCATAACAGAAACACAGGTGAGGACGGTCAATGTACTGGAAGTGCCTTCTTTACTTCGAAAAATAACAACACTTTCGACAATTTCCACAACCGAGGAAGGGATGGAGGTGGGAACTACCAACCTTAATATGTGATCTAGTTCCAGTAATCATTCACTTCCTTTTGGAAATGGACTGAGACAAGGTTCACTAACCTTGATCCATGTGATTTTCTGCCTCATGTGGTTCACCTGCCTCTATGTTTAACTGACTCATTATCGTATATAATTCACTGTCCTATATAGTTCTCTGTCCTAGTGTGGTTCACTATTCTATATGGCTCAGTGCTTTGTATGTGCCATGGGTGGCAGGTTTTGCCTGGACCCAGTTGGTGTTGAGTGCGTGCAGAGATTTGTAGGAAGAAGGTTGGGTAAAAAGGAGGACGAATCTTATAGAATCTTAGGCATTATGACCTATTGTCCCTACACGACCACCTTGTCATGTTCCTTCTTAGGGGAAACTAAATTATTTGTCATGTGTCATAGCCAGAAGCAGATTCAACCTGTCATGCATTTTCCGCTCCACCATAAAAGTAGGAATAACAGAGTCTGGAAATATAAACCATCGTTGCCAGGGCAACAGATTTTATTGTCTGAAGGAACGTCCTGTCCCACGTTTATCCAGAAACTTTAATGTAAAGCAGGAACATTTTTTTTTATAAATAGGAAATAACGAGGCTTTCGTGCGGTAAAGTAAGAGAACACAGTTTTGTAGGATTAGACCTCGAAAAAATCATAGACAGAACACTTTAGTGAGACGTCTCACTAAAGTGCTTTGTCTACGATTTTTAGAGGTCTAATCCTACAAAACTGTGTTCATACTTTAATGTAAAGCATGTGCATAATTAAGTAGAGCATTGTTCAGGATTTCTTGAATAAAGGACGCCTAACCATCTAAACATCTATTGATCTTTAATAGAGCATACACGATCTTGAATGTTTCTAAACTAGACAGCTCTAAACATATAAACATCCAGGACAGATAACTGTCCAGAAGGTCTGAAACAAAATAGAGAACTACATTAGTTTTAGATAAATAGACGTTACATCTCAATACACGTCAGGGCGGTCTTAAATTATGTAAGTTAACATTTAGTTACCAATTAGTTCAATGGAACTTTTACTCGCAGGCACAATAGAAAATATCCTAATATCGAGCAACACGAGGTCGGACATAGGCCGCCATATTTGACAAAAAAAATATAACGGAAATAGATTCTATAATCGCCATTTAACTAAATAAAAATCTCTTTACTAGAAGTAATTATGAAATGAAGTGCTAGCAAAAACTTAGGAAAACTTGTCCCAAGAGGCATATCTTAATTCAATACATACTGTAACCTGAAAATCTAGTCTTACAGAAAGATCTGAATGTTGCATTAAATTAGGACAAAGTAAATAGAATCACCGCACCAAAAGTATTATAAACATGTTATCTGAAGTAAAATATAATAAAGAAATTCCCAAACTTAATTTCGCGGAGATATGGTTACAGTGGAATGATTTACTATGCTCTGGACCGGTGGCTGGTCTGATCCTAGCCTTATACGTTGTCTCTCTGACTGATAGATTGAAAATAAGTAAAGTAGCACGCAGCACAGATGAAAGTTATGTCTCGCCCAATTCCACATGGTTTCCTTCTTCGGTTTGCTCGTAGTTATTTTATTTCGTTGAACTGCGACAGAGAATTTCATATTTTTCACACGGAGAGAGAAGAAGAAGAAGCAGTGAGTGAAGGAGAGAGGAAGAAGAAGCAGTGAGAGAGAGAGAGAGGTGGAGAAAAAAGGAATGAGAGAGTTTTACAGTGTTAGGGTATCACCAAGCAAAATAGATCTTGAGGATATTCGCAGGTGCTGAAATCTCATAACAGAAACACAGGTGAGGACGGTCAATGTACTGGAAGTGCCTTCTTTACTTCGAAAAATAACAACACTTTCGACAATTTCCACAACCGAGGAAGGGATGGAGGTGGGAACTACCAACCTTAATATGTGATCTAGTTCCAGTAATCATTCACTTCCTTTTGGAAATGGACTGAGACAAGGTTCACTAACCTTGATCCATGTGATTTTCTGCCTCATGTGGTTCACCTGCCTCTATGTTTAACTGACTCATTATCGTATATAATTCACTGTCCTATATAGTTCTCTGTCCTAGTGTGGTTCACTATTCTATATGGCTCAGTGCTTTGTATGTGCCATGGGTGGCAGGTTTTGCCTGGACCCAGTTGGTGTTGAGTGCGTGCAGAGATTTGTAGGAAGAAGGTTGGGTAAAAAGGAGGACGAATCTTATAGAATCTTAGGCATTATGACCTATTGTCCCTACACGACCACCTTGTCATGTTCCTTCTTAGGGGAAACTAAATTATTTGTCATGTGTCATAGCCAGAAGCAGATTCAACCTGTCATGCATTTTCCGCTCCACCATAAAAGTAGGAATAACAGAGTCTGGAAATATAAACCATCGTTGCCAGGGCAACAGATTTTATTGTCTGAAGGAACGTCCTGTCCCACGTTTATCCAGAAACTTTAATGTAAAGCAGGAACATTTTTTTTTATAAATAGGAAATAACGAGGCTTTCGTGCGGTAAAGTAAGAGAACACAGTTTTGTAGGATTAGACCTCGAAAAAATCATAGACAGAACACTTTAGTGAGACGTCTCACTAAAGTGCTTTGTCTACGATTTTTAGAGGTCTAATCCTACAAAACTGTGTTCATACTTTAATGTAAAGCATGTGCATAATTAAGTAGAGCATTGTTCAGGATTTCTTGAATAAAGGACGCCTAACCATCTAAACATCTATTGATCTTTAATAGAGCATACACGATCTTGAATGTTTCTAAACTAGACAGCTCTAAACATATATAAACATCCAGGACAGATAACTGTCCAGAAGGTCTGAAACAAAATAGAGAACTACATTAGTTTTAGATAAATAGACGTTACATCTCAATACACGTCAGGGCGGTCTTAAATTATGTAAGTTAACATTTAGTTACCAATTAGTTCAATGGAACTTTTACTCGCAGGCACAATAGAAAATATCCTAATATCGAGCAACACGAGGTCGGACATAGGCCGCCATATTTGACAAATAAAAATATAACGGAAATAGATTCTATAATCGCCATTTAACTAAATAAAAATCTCTTTACTAGAAGTAATTATGAAATGAAGTGCTAGCAAAAACTTAGGAAAACTTGTCCCAAGAGGCATATCTTAATTCAATACATACTGTAACCTGAAAATCTAGTCTTACAGAAAGATCTGAATGTTGCATTAAATTAGGACAAAGTAAATAGAATCACCGCACCAAAAGTATTATAAACATGTTATCTGAAGTAAAATATAATAAAGAAATTCCCAAACTTATATTTCGCGGAGATATGGTTACAGTGGAATGATTTACTATGCTCTGGACCGGTGGCTGGTCTGATCCTAGCCTTATACGTTGTCTCTCTGACTGATAGATTGAAAATAAGTAAAGTAGCACGCAGCACAGATGAAAGTTATGTCTCGCCCAATTCCACATGGTTTCCTTCTTCGGTTTGCTCGTAGTTATTTTATTTCGTTGAACTGCGACAGAGAATTTCATATTTTTCACACGGAGTTCCACACAGTTAGCTTTTTGCCAAGCAGTCTCGTATGACTCGCCGTCCTATACGGTTCGCTTCCTTGAATAGCTCACTGTCCAAGGCGGTTAGCTTACTGGACAGCTCACTGTCCCAAATAGTTCACTGCCATGTATGGCTCACTGTCCTATATAACACACTGCCCTATATGGTTCTCTGTCCTAGTGTGGTTCACTATTCTATATGGCTCAGTGCTTTGTATGTGCCATGGGTGGCAGGTTTTGCCTGGACCCAGTTGGTGTTGAGTGCGTGCAGAGATTTGTAGGAAGAAGGTTGGGTAAAAAGGAGGACGAATCTTATAGAATCTTAGGCATTATGACCTATTGTCCCTACACGACCACCTTGTCATGTTCCTTCTTAGGGGAAACTAAATTATTTGTCATGTGTCATAGCCAGAAGCAGATTCAACCTGTCATGCATTTTCCGCTCCACCATAAAAGTAGGAATAACAGAGTCTGGAAATATAAACCATCGTTGCCAGGGCAACAGATTTTATTGTCTGAAGGAACGTCCTGTCCCACGTTTATCCAGAAACTTTAATGTAAAGCAGGAACATTTTTTTTTATAAATAGGAAATAACGAGGCTTTCGTGCGGTAAAGTAAGAGAACACAGTTTTGTAGGATTAGACCTCGAAAAAATCATAGACAGAACACTTTAGTGAGACGTCTCACTAAAGTGCTTTGTCTACGATTTTTAGAGGTCTAATCCTACAAAACTGTGTTCATACTTTAATGTAAAGCATGTGCATAATTAAGTAGAGCATTGTTCAGGATTTCTTGAATAAAGGACGCCTAACCATCTAAACATCTATTGATCTTTAATAGAGCATACACGATCTTGAATGTTTCTAAACTAGACAGCTCTAAACATATATAAACATCCAGGACAGATAACTGTCCAGAAGGTCTGAAACAAAATAGAGAACTACATTAGTTTTAGATAAATAGACGTTACATCTCAATACACGTCAGGGCGGTCTTAAATTATGTAAGTTAACATTTAGTTACCAATTAGTTCAATGGAACTTTTACTCGCAGGCACAATAGAAAATATCCTAATATCGAGCAACACGAGGTCGGACATAGGCCGCCATATTTGACAAATAAAAATATAACGGAAATAGATTCTATAATCGCCATTTAACTAAATAAAAATCTCTTTACTAGAAGTAATTATGAAATGAAGTGCTAGCAAAAACTTAGGAAAACTTGTCCCAAGAGGCATATCTTAATTCAATACATACTGTAACCTGAAAATCTAGTCTTACAGAAAGATCTGAATGTTGCATTAAATTAGGACAAAGTAAATAGAATCACCGCACCAAAAGTATTATAAACATGTTATCTGAAGTAAAATATAATAAAGAAATTCCCAAACTTATATTTCGCGGAGATATGGTTACAGTGGAATGATTTACTATGCTCTGGACCGGTGGCTGGTCTGATCCTAGCCTTATACGTTGTCTCTCTGACTGATAGATTGAAAATAAGTAAAGTAGCACGCAGCACAGATGAAAGTTATGTCTCGCCCAATTCCACATGGTTTCCTTCTTCGGTTTGCTCGTAGTTATTTTATTTCGTTGAACTGCGACAGAGAATTTCATATTTTTCACACGGAGTTCCACACAGTTAGCTTTTTGCCAAGCAGTCTCGTATGACTCGCCGTCCTATACGGTTCGCTTCCTTGAATAGCTCACTGTCCAAGGCGGTTAGCTTACTGGACAGCTCACTGTCCCAAATAGTTCACTGCCATGTATGGCTCACTGTCCTATATAACACACTGCCCTATATGGTTCACTCCCTTGTGCAGCTTATATGGCTCACTTCTTTGTACAGCTCACTCACTTACGAGGGCTGATTGATAAGTTCTCGGCATAAGGTACAGATACTTGAAACACACAGTTGGTATTAGGTGCATATGTAGATAAAGTTAATGTAAAATTAAACACCAAGTTTAAAGAAATTAACTAATTTTTTTACAGCCTACTGAAGTGGTAAGGGGTGGCAGAAATTGAGAAAATTGATAAAATATTTCACATCAAGCATTCATTCGCTAGCTCTGCATCGAGGGCTTATCATCAAAGGAGATCCATGAGGACATGGTAGAGACCCTAGGTGAGAGTGCCCCTTCTTACAGCACAGTGAAGAAATGGGCAGCTAATTCAAACACGGAAGGGAGAGTCTTGAAGATGATCCCCGTCTAGGAAGACCAAGAACAGTAACCACCGATGAAACCACTGGCAGAATCCATGACATGATAATGGAAAATCAATGAATAACTGAGCGGTACATTGCTACTGAGTTGGGCGTCTCAAAGGAACGTGTTCATGCCATTATTCACAATGATCTTCAAATGACAAAAGTCTCTGCTCGATGGGTCCCGAAACGTCTTGGAGCTGATCACAAAAGACAGCATCTCAACATGTCAAGAGACAATCTTGGCCATTTTCTGCAGATCCTGAAAAGTTTTTTCAGCAATTTGTGACTATGGATGAGACTTGGGTTCATCATTTTCAAACAGAAATCAAAGAACAGTCAAAGTAGTGGAAACATCATGGATCCCCACCTCCAAAGAAAGCTAGGGTGGTTCTGTCTCCAGGCAAAGTGATGGCTTCCATCTTTTGGGATTCAGAAGGTGTGCTATTGGTAGACTATCCCCAAAAGTCCAGAACGGTCACCAAGGCCTATTATGCTAATCTTGTGAAGCAACTACGGGTCAAATTGAAGGAAAAGTGTCGAGAGAAAGTGCCAAGAGGAGTCATCTTTCAACAAGACAATGCTCCAGTTCGCAAGTCGGCGGTGGCAATGGCTGCCATTCATGAACGCGGCTTCCAGCTTCTTGAAATTCCTCCTTATTCTCCAGATTTGTCACCTTCGGACTATTACATGTTTACCAAACTCAAAAAGGAGCTCAGTGGTCGCAAATTTGCTTCAGATGATGACATCATTCATGCTGTAGACCACTTTCTACTGGCACAAGATGCTGACTTTTACAAAGAAGGGATCCGTATGCTCCAAGATCGCGGGACTAACTGCATAAACTTGCAAGGGGACTGACTATGTTGAGAAATAACCCAGAAAGGTTGTCCACAAATAATCCATTGTACCTTACGCTGAGAACGTATCAATTAACTCTCGTATGTGATTCACTGTCACGTATGGCTCACTGTCTTATATAGTTAGCTTCCTTTTACAGCTCACTGTATGTATGGTTCACTTCTTTGTATAAAGTAGGAACAGCTTTATTATTTAACGATTACACACTTGTGACGTTTCGGCGCGAGCCTTTATCAAACAAAAACAAAAAGGACGAAGAATTAGAGAGAGGAGACAAAGTATAGATTCACATGAATTAACGAAATGCTAAAAAATGAAAAAACTAGTGAAAAATTGTAAATGATTTATCTTAGGTCTAGGAACAGTACAGAGATACAATCGCCTTTATGTCGCAAGGAGCACAAACAATGTGTGCACCGGTTACTGTGTAAACAAAGCGTTCATTCTGAAAGGTGCAAAATTGTGCATAGTTGAGTGTAGAACATGTTAAGAGATAAGGATGCGCACAGAAGGAGCAGAGAATTATTCCAAGAACAGGGATGACTGGAGAGCTTTTATCCATGACCGATGCTCTTATGCTCTTAAGGGAATGAAAGGATATGATGATGATGATGATGATGATGATGATTTTGGTTCACCTCTTTGTGCTGTTCACTGTAACATGGTTCACCTCCTTGCACAGATAATTGTCTTATATGGTTCACTGCTATGTACGGCCTACTGTCCTATATGGTTCATTGCTATGTACGGCGTACTACCCTATATGGTTCATTGCTATGTACGGCGTACTACCCTATATGGTTCATTGCTATGTACGGCGTACTACCCTATATGGTTCATTGCTATGTACGGCTGACTACCCTATATGGTTCATTGCTATGTACAGCTGACTACCCTATATGGCTCATTGATATGTACAGCTGACTACCCTATATGGTTCATTGCTATGTACGGCTTACTGCCCTATATGGTTCACTGCTGTGTGTGGCTCACTATACTATGATTCACTGACATGTATGACTTACTCTATTTTATATGTATTTGTAACATCTACTACAGCAAAAATGATATTGCCTAACTATATATATATATATATATATATATATATATATATATATATATATATATATATTCTCCTTAAAACTATGTGTTTTATATTAGTCTTTCGCAACCTTCACGCCAGACTCCGCAAACAAAACAGCTGTGGAGATTGAAAATAATGGCCAGTTAACAAAGCTTCTGTGTATTTATAGATCGAAGCACGGATCTATTATTTTCCAAGGGTTAAGAATTGGATTGTCAGCCCTGTCTTGACATTAAATGCTATATCTTTGGATATTCACAGACAGATAACTCTTTCCTGTGTGCTTAACGTAGGCTGGTCGTCTATTTTCTGCGAGGGAGATTCGTGACAAACTGTTTTCACGAGCACATAACACAGGCTGGCCTGCTATTTTCTGCGAGGGAGATTCGTGACAAACTGTTTTCGTGTCTGTTATCCTCCCCGTTAAGCAACTGTTTTCTGAGCAAATTCTTCCAGTTGTGAGTGAATACTATCCATGAAGCAGTTGTTTATGTGTGTATTCAACCCAGTTAGCAAATGCTTCTCTGTACTTTAACCTGAGTAAACAAATATTTGCTTGTGTATTTTCCTCAGAAAAAAAGCAAAGACTTTACTTACTCTCAGTGACCAAATGCTTGTCTATATGTTTACCTCTGAAAGCAAATTCTTGTCTGTTTATACTACCTAGTACCTAGTGCTAGAGTATTTGTTTCTTAACTGTCACCGGCCAAGCAGTGCTTGTGTGTACGTTATGGCAATAGATGAGATTTTTTACGAAATGTTTACCTCTGTGGGAAGACCAAGTCGGCACGGCACCTGATGATGATTACCTATGTGAGAAACTGTTTCATGCTCTGACCGTGGTTCTTTTTTTTCTGTATATTCTCTGTATTGATCAACCTCTTATGCGTATACTCTGTCTAATTCTGGCTAATCTCTGGCTAATCTCTGGCTAATATCTGGCTAGTGAGCAGCTATCGTTCTCGTGGTATATTCCAAATGATGAGCAGCTGTTTTCATTATTTGTTCTGATGCTACATAGGAATTGATGAGCAGATGTTTTCATTATTTGTTCTGATGCTACATAGAAATTGATGAGCAGATGTTTTCATTATTTGTTCTGATGCTACATAGCAGGTGATGAGCAGTTGTTTTCATTATTTGTTCTGATGCTACACAGAAATTGATGAGCAGCTGTTTTCATTATTGTTCTGATGCTACATAGCAGGTGATGAGCAGCTGTTTTCATTATTTGTTCCGATGCTACATAGCAAGTGATGAGTAGCTGTTTTCACTAATTGTCCTCATCCAAAAGGTCAACAGTTGTTTCCACTGTTTCATCTCACTGTGTATACCAATGGTCAGTACCTCAAAGCAAAGTTTCTCTCTGTGGAATATGACCTTTTAGCACTTCTCCCAGACCGTGTACATGGTACGAAAAATCTCTCAAGAATTAACTACAAATACCCTCACTGTGGTACACAGCGTGGATTGCCTACCTCAGCCAGAGTTCACCAAATGATATTTGCTTTTGGATATAAATCTCATGCATCCTAGTAACATACTTTAGCCGTCTCAGCCTTCTGCTGCTCAGCATTGTCCTCGTGGACGAGGTTTAATCAGGAAGAAGGGCCCTTCCCCCCTTCCCGGATTGAGTAATTTCTACCGTCTCTTCACGCTTGGCGGATACACTGAAACTTTAAAGTGGTTAAACAAGTTGCAGATTACAACAGCAACAACAACGACAAAAAGATCGTATTGATTGTATAAAGAAGCAACTTACCTTTCGTTTCTTAGTTCATGTCCAAAACACCAGAAAACGTTAGTTGCTTTAATGTAGACTGAACTTACCATAAAAGGGGAAAGCCTTGGACGGCATTTTTGTTCACTGGTTTATTTGTGATCATTCACTTAGTAAATATTGAAGTGTTTTAATCTCATCATCCTTTGACAATAAGATAGCTGCTTATTAACTTTACTTCTCTTTAAAGAGGTGCTTAATAACTGTACTTCTTTTTTTTTACTTCTTTTTAAAGAGCTGCTTATTAAATGTGCTTCATTTTAAAAAACTTCATTTCTTTTGTCATTGCTTCTTTTCTTTTTAACTGGCCCTTCATTTTAAAATATTGAGAACCACCGAAACAGGCTCGGAATAAGGAAAATCAGGCTATGTATTAACACAGAGGCAGTGACACTATGTCTGTTTTAACAAACACTGTGGAACGTGCAGTAATTATAAGAATTTTAACCACAAACTAAATGTAATATATTCGGTTGCAGAATCGATACCCCATGTCTCTTTCATTACATCTTCATGAAAAAAAAAGAAGATGTGTATCCTCATCGACTTGCAGATGTTGTCTTGGACATTTACTCCACCGACTTTAAAATTCTTCAAACGCCGAAGCAAATCACTGGAAGTCCCCTATCAAGAAGTCTGCTTGCCCCCTACCTCAACACCGAAAGTGCATTAGGAAAGAGACCAGAAAAGGACTGTTAAGATTGAGACAAGTGATTTTTTGTTTTGTTTTGTTTTTCTTTTTCCTTTTAGGTATCAGGTTCTACTACAACTGACTTTTAAATTGAAAAAATTGGACGCGGTCTCCTTTGATTCATGAAAAATTAATTCAGGATCGATCTTTGTCGTAGCCATGGTTAGCTGTGGTTGTTTTTTTTTCTGAGTTAGATGAGAGGATCGGTGTGCTGGCGGGAGTGTGGTTAAGTTCGTGTAAAATGCTCTCAAAATGGTGACATTGAGGCAAATTCACAGATAACAAGGAATAACTATCAACAATAAAACTATCAACATATTCCTCATAGGCTGTGGGCGTTGCAGCGAAATAGCAACAAAAAAACAAAAGTACACAAATAGCAAAATTGATTCTCTTTACACGGCAGTGCTCGGTATACGTGTACTCTGTTAATGTAATTTAGTAAGGGTTTGTCTGCTTGGTTTTTCAGTAGTAAATCGCTCAGAATAGTAAAGAATTCATGGAATTTTAAATTATAAAGTTTTACGAGACATGCTAGGTTTAAAAAAACAAAGGTGCGAAGTTGATATATTAGCAACAGTAGAACTTTCTGAAACATTGAGCGGATAGATCTATTAAGGCCAGCGTGTATTGAAGAACGTGCTAGAGGAATATGCTGCTTGGACATACTAGAAACACCGTATTTACTCTAATAATAAGCAGCATCTGTTATATGAGCCTTGCCCTCGAAAATTGGCATTTTTGGCCAAGCTTTTTTAACCAATTAGAAAATTTTGTTGACTGATAGCTTTGATACAAAAATCCCGGGATTTTTTCGAATTATTTTAATAAAAGCGAGGGCTATTGACTTTTTTTTTTTTTTTTTGAGCTATGAAGTTACATTAAAACGCATGTCTAAGTCTGTCTCGCGTAGGATAAGCCAACGCCTACCCTAGGACAAGCGTCATGTAAGACGCAAATTGGCAGAAGTATGTCAAGATTTCGTTTTTTTTTTTAATATGACATTGATTTTAGACTGCACCTCGACTTAGAGCGCCGTCATTTTAGAACAAAGGCATGTGGTCCGGAGCTATATATTCTTGCCATTACGTTAACGACACTTCACTGCAGAAATCTGAAGATTTTCTTAACAAACTGTAAGCAAATTTTGGTATTGTCTTTGTCCTAGGATTATGTATAGAAAAATGTTCATCACGTGACATATGATGGTAAAAATAATCCGTTTCCCTTCCAAAATAACAATACGTGGCCTATTAAGTTTAAGAAAAATTTCTCATTTTTATCTTATCATTTTTTTAATCACATCTCGTTATACTGAACAACAGCTCCACAAAATCTGTAGCTGATATCAGTGGAGTTATACCGTGTAAAAGAATATGGATTTCTTTTCAGGGGTTTGTTCCCCTGCACTACTGGTATAAAAGTTAATTCCCTTGTTGTTTTTGTTGTTAAACTTTTTGGGGATCATCTTCCCCTGATTTTGACAGTTCAGAACTTTGAGCTGCAGATAGTTGTGTCTCAGAGTAGCGCGGGAATTGTTGAGAAGCCTTGGGGTAAAAGGTTTGGGAGTCGGAAGTTAAATTTTGATTGGTAGAGATTAGAGGTTGTGTACAACATCAGAAACTTTGGGAAATAATGGAAAAAATGGGATTTCCAACACATTTGGTACAATTAACATCACTGCTGTATCTAGACCAACAAGCAGCAGTAAGAATAAATGGTGAAACAACAACTTGGTTTGACATAAAACAAGGGGTCCGTCAGGGGTGCATATTGTCACCTTACTTATTTAACTTGTATACTGAAAATATAATGAGGAATGTTAGAGAAGATGTAGACAAAGAATATTACGATGCCATAACAGTTGGAGTTATGAAATACCAGAGATTAGATATGCTGATAACACAGTATTGCTGTCCACAACACAAAAAGAAATGGAAAAACTAATTATGTCAGTCCGCAAGAACAGCGAAGAGCAGAACCTCTATCTTAATGCAAAGAAAACTAAATTGATGACAACTGACAAAACAAACAGGGCAACTGAAATATGTATCAATGAGGAAAAACTGGAAGAAGTGGAGAGTTTTGAATATCTTGGATCACTACTAACTAATAATGGAGATACAATGAGGGAAATTAAAAGGAGGACATCTATCGCTCTTCAGAAAGTAAAACAAATAAAGAATCTGTGGAGAGGAGCAGACAGAACCACAAAAATAAGATTTTTAAGAGCATGCATCTTTCCCATAGCAACATATGCCTGTGAGACCTGGACACTTAACAAAACAGCTGAGAAACACATAAATGCCTTTGAATGTAAATGCTACAGAAGAGTTCTCCAAATATCGTGGACACAAAAAAGAACAAATATATCTATACTACAAGAGCTTAATATTGAAGAAGGCTGGCTAGTGAAGAGGATTAAAGAGAGAAAACTGAAATATTTTCTACACATTAAACGTCATGATAATTTTGAGAAGACCGTATTGGAAGGATACATAATGGGAAAAAGAAAAAGAGGAAGACCAAGACGAAGATGGCTGCAAGACATCGTTGACGATCTGGAAATGGATGCAACAGCAGCAGGCCATCTTGCTCACAACCGAGAGGCCTACAGGAGTGTTGTTTGGGAGGCAAAGTTCCACAAGGGACATGCAAATGAATGAATGAATGAATGAGAGATTAGAGTCTACCTCCAGTGTAGTCGTAGGAGGGCAGTCCTGTTTTAATCCTAACCATGATGGAAAGTGCTCGCAAATGGAATACCAACTAAGTCTGAGGGGAATTTTTTGTTGTTGTTGTGGAACCCGCTAGCTGTTGTAGCTGTTGCCAGTGTTATTTGTGTTGTATGTATTTTTACCAGCAGTTCGACATGTACTACTTGGTACTTCGTTCACCATCACGGACCTTCATCACCAAGGAACTTCACCATCAAGGAACTACACCATCAAGGAACTGCATAATCAAAGAACTTCACCATCAAGGAACTTCACCATCAAGGAAACTTCACCATTAAGGAACTCCACCATCAAGGAACTTCATCATCAAGAAAATTCACCACTAAGGAGCTTCACCATCAAGGAACTTTACCACCGTCCTGTTTTATTTCCTCTATTAAGGTGATTTGTGTTTCACTTCAGTGAATTATGTTTGTTCTACCAAGTGTAGTTACGCTGTGAGGTTTCCGAACCTGATCTTGTTACGCTGTGAGGTTTCCGAACCTGATCTTGTTACGCTGTGAGGTTTCCGAACCTGATCCTGTCAAGAGCGTGTGTAAGGAAATTGTAACGTCCGCCACGTGTGTAGGTGTCACGGTGGTGTAGTGGTTAGTGCATTCGCTTGGCGATCAGAATGTCCCCGGTTCCATTTCTCACTCGGGGGGAGGGGGGATTTTATTTTCAGTCCAGCGGACACCGGAGTTCACCCAGCCTAGAAAAGTGGGTATCCCGGCCTTCCCTGGTAGAACATAATCAGCGAGGCAAGGTGTTGTCATACCTAACTCAAATGCTGCACTGGCCTAGAAATGTGAAGGCACTAAACTTCACACTCCTACGTCTTGCAAATGCTACGGACCACAGATCATGAGTGTGACACTGGTTTTGTTTTCCGTCAAATCACCTCACCATTTGATATCAGTCTGAATTATAATAATTATCATAATAATTATAACTTGAAAAAAATGAAATGGTGTAGCTTGGAACAGAAAATTGCATATAAAAGACGCAAATGAAAGAACACACGCTTCTTGTCTTGTCTTCTTTCCATATATACTTTTTGTGAGGAGGGAAGAAATGACCGTCTTGATAAGACCTCGGCGATTTGCCTGAAATAACGAGATATTAAAGATTTCTATGGCTTCCTCCCTCCAACTCTTTCCCTTCTGTAGGTCTTAAATATGTATCGTAAATTCATCTAATTCACAGAGGACGCCAGTAACTGCAGATAAAACTTGTGGTGTAATTCTTGCATCGGTGGCAGCAACAGATCCAGCATCCAGGCAGTCTCAAGCAGATATCACTCCTCACATAATACGCTTCAAAACAGCGAACAGAGATTCATGCGTATAACCGAGGACATAAGGCCATGACAAAAATAAACTATCAAGAAACGTATTCAGGGTCCGACATAAAGCATAGCTGGATTTAACTGACGTAGTGCGCAGAAACTGAATACGTGTGAAAAAAAAACATGACGTCAGAGATGAAACAAACAAACTGTAATTTTTAACAATGGCTTCTTGGCAAACACAGCATCGCCTATTCACCTTTGAAACTTATTCTAAAAGTGGAAAATCGTCTATTACTGTACAACGAAAGTTTCGTCGCCATTTTGAGTTGCATCCCCGTGATAATGTTCCTGATCGGAGGACAAAACAATTTTGAAGTGGGTCAAAAAATTCAAGGAAACCGCTAATTGCCTTAATAACAAGTCTACTGGTCGTCCAAGACCTCAACAGATACCTGAACTAATTCAAGAAGTCCGCAATGCATTGCTGAGTAGCCTTCGGCGATCAGCTGTTAGGAACGCTTTGGCACCTGGCATCCTCTTACCGTTAATAGTGATCTTTATGTGCAGATGCTCACTGAATACTTCATTCCAGACTTGGCCAATATAAATAAGAGACTAATATGGTTTCATCAAGATGAACCAACTGCACACACAGCCCGTCAGTCCATGGCCAAGCTGCGACAAGCATTTCCCAATCATCTTATTTCCAGATTTGGGGATATTCATTGGCCGGCAAGGTCATCGGATTTATCGGCCGCAGACTTCATTTTGTGGGGGTATTTCAAGAACACGGTGTTTGCTAGTCGACCACAGTCAGTTGCAGACCTAAAGGATCGAATCCGACACCACATTCAAAATATCCCTTTGAACATGTTAAATGGTGTTATGCAGGAATTTTCGAGACGCCTGGCTGAATGTATCAAATGTAACGGCGGTCATCTAACTGGCATAATTATCAAACCCTAAATATGATTGTCAGTAATAATAAAAATACCCACTTTTCTGAGTTTCATTTCACTTTTTTTTTACCAAAAAGATGTATTTATTTTCCATTTTTAAAGTCAAGCTATGCTTTATGTCGGTCCAGCTATGCTTTATGTGGTAGAACACAAGCCTCGCACAGTGAGAGTGATAGAATACAAGGCTATCGTAGTGAGAGTGGTAGAACACAAGCCTCGCACAGTGAGAGTGATAGAATACAAGGCTATCGTAGTGAGAGTGGTAGAACACAAGCCTCGCACAGTGAGAGTGATAGAATACAAGGCTATCGTAGTGAGAGTGGTAGAACACAAGCCTCGCACAGTGAGAGTGATAGAATACAAGGCTATCGTAGTGAGAGTGGTAGAACACAAGCCTCGCACAGTGAGAGTGATAGAATACAAGGCTATCGTAGTGAGAGTGGTAGAACACAAGCCTCGCACAGTGAGAGTGATAGAATACAAGGCTATCGTAGTGAGAGTGGTAGAACACAAGCCTCGCACAGGGAGAGTGATAAATACAAGGCTATCGTAGTGAGAGTGGTAGAACACAAGCCTCGCACAGGGAGAGTGATAGAATACAAGGCTATCATAGTGAGAGTGGTAGAACACAAGCCTCGCACAGGGAGAGTGATAGAATACAAGGCTATCGTAGTGAGAGTGGTAGAACACAAGCCTCGCACAGGGAGAGTGATAGAATACAAGGCTATCATAGTGAGAGTGGTAGAACACAAGCCTCGCACAGGGAGAGTGATAGAATACAAGGCTATCATAGTGAGAGTGGTAGAACACAAGCCTCGCACAGGGAGAGAACTCAGGCCTCACATAATGAGAGCGATAGTTCACAAGTCACTGCAGTAAAGCTCTGATAACAAAATGTTAAAACTATTTAACGGAAAAGTAGGAACAACTTTTTTAGTTAGCGAGCTAGTTAACAAGTTAGTTCAAAATTCAGTTCTACTTAACATTCCCTTTCTCCACAGCCATATTTCCTCTCTATTAAGTTTACTCTTTCCTCACCTGTAACTTATCTTCCAGAACATTCACTGTACTAGATTAGAAACACCGCACCCAACCACATTCATCTATTCAACCCACCCTTTTCATGGCTCTCTCTCTCTTATTCTCTCTCTCTCTCTCTCTCTCTCTCTTTCTCCTTTCTACTTTCCACACCCTCTCTTCCCTATCATCCTATCACACCTCAACATTCAGGATAATCCACCGTACGCACTCTGGGACATAGCTTCTGCAGATAGCTAAGTGCTCCATTTTTCTGTTTGTTTTTTTTTCTCATTTCTGTGTGCTGTATAACATTCATGTGAATTTGTAATCTTCCTTTCCTGTTTCTGTGTCCCGAATGTTTTTGTGTGATTAAGGTGTAAATCCACACGTTACAATTCTGTGGACATTAATAAAGCTGTTTTAGCTGTCACATTTAATAAGGGCAAACATACTGAGGAATCGGTTCTAAACTTACTAAATGGGTACTCGAAAGATTCGGTTCCTTGAAAAAAATAACGCGTAGTGCCCACCTCTAGCTGGGAGTCGGTTTGGCGCCATAGCTACTGATTTAAGTGTTCGGCTATATTGATTTCACCACCGATGGTGGCTAACGTAAATGTCATTGGTAAACATCGCTGATGCATTCAGCTGTGCTCTTTGGAAGGTTAGCACCGTATAGCTGCTGAGACAACTGGTTACGAGCGCCGTCCTACTGAGGACATGTGCCGAGATGTATCGCGCAATGACCACTTTTCGTCATTGTGCACGGACACGACGTGGGACGGTTCTTGTGCATTCCAGGAGAGGTCACTGCCGCAGGCGGCGGTGAAATTATGGGATATTCTCGTTTGCTCTACTGCCTAAACCATACTGTAATGCCTAAACCACTAACACCATATCCCTATGTGCCTCTAAGGCATGAGAGGATTACCTTTACCTTTTTTTACATAAACCATACTGGACGGAGCTGAACTGAGCCTTTTCAACCCAGACTGCCCCAGATTCAACCCCTAAATATTAAAACATCAGATAGAAAATATTGTCATCATTACGTATTCTGTTACATCGGCGTTTATTGAAACGTAGACTGTTTACCAAATACAAACAAATAAAATCTGAGATTTGAAATATTCTTCTAGAGGGAGCTACCTGCCCCATGTTGAGAAACACTGTTCTAGAGAGAATAGCTTGTGTTAATAAATAAGTTGCTCAACAATTTGTAAATCACGTGCACATTCCCGCCAGGAACAGCTAGGTTCTGGAAAAGAAAGAGCAGGATATTGGCTGAGCTAGCAACATAACACGTGTCTTACAAGTGTCTGCACGATCCTACACGCTGCGACGAGACAGGCAATGTAGAGACACAAAACGGTGTTCTACATTCCGCTCAATGTTAAAGAGAAAAATACTCCAGAAGCAGAAATGTTGTTTATTAGAAGAATGCTACGAATCCCCTGGACAGCAAAAATAACTAATGGAGAATGTACGAGAAGAGCTGGAGAGACACAAAAAAAAACTTGTCAAAAAGATAAAAGAGAGACAATGTACTTTCATAGAACATGCAATGAGAAGAGGGGGCATTGAAAATATTATAACAACAGGAAAAATAGAAGAAAGAAGATCAAGAGGAAGAAATGATACTGGACAGTCTGACGGGATGGTGTGAGAGGAGCTCACCAACCGAGCTGATGGCCTGCATGAAGGATCGTGTACTCTGGAGAAGCATAATAGCCAACGCCAGTCGGTACGGCACCTGATGATGATGATGATGAAAATACTCCAATGCATTGTAAAAAGCTTAGGAAAGGCTCTGTCTGTTGTCTGTGATATATATATATATATATATATATCTTCTTTACGCTAGGGGATGTGTTATGAAAGAGGAATGAAGCGCTATAGACTTCTACTAGGAGCAAGCAGAACGGTCCTAACCTAATTTAGCCAACACGTTCAAGCCGGAGTCTACCATAGCCACCTGTCTCAGCAGTTAAAAGTCGTCAATCTTCCCAAGAGTACAGCGGAATGCGTCAGCCATGTTTATTCCGTCAGCCATGCTTATTCCGTCAGCCATGTTTATTCCGTCAGCCATGTTTATTCCGTCAGCCATGTTTATCAGTATAAGAAAACTAATTTCAAGCTATGAAGGTTTATCAAATGACAATTAGAAAATATGAATTGTACAGAGTCCGGCATAAAGCATAACTAGATTTTAAAAATGGAAAATAAATAAGTGCTATACATGTTTTTGGTAAAAAAAATGAAAATGAAATGAAAGTAAGAAAAGTTGGTATTTTTATTATTACTGACAATCATATTTAGGTTTTAAAAATTACGCCGGTTAGATGACCGCCATTACATTTGATACATTCAGCCAGGCGTCTGGAAAATTCCTGCATAACACCATTTAACATGTTCAAAGGGATATTTTGAATGCAGAGTCCGATTCGATCTTTTAGGTCTGCAATTGACTGTGGTCGACTAGCATACACCGTATTCTTGAGGTAATCATCATCATCATCATGTGCCGTGCCGACTGGCGTTGGCTATTATGCTTCTCCAGAGTACGCGATCCTTCATGCAGGCCATCAGCTCAGTTGGTGATCTCCTCTCACACCATCCCGTCAGACTGTCCAGTATCATTTCTCTTGGTCTTCCTCTTGATCTTCTTCCTTCTATTTTTCCTGTTGTTATAATATTTTCAATGCCCCCTCTTCTCATTGCATGTCCTATGAAAGTACATTGTCCCTCTCTCTTATCTTTTTGACAAGGTTTTTTGTCTCTCCAGCTCTTCTCATACATTCTTCATTAGTTATTTTTGCTGTCCAGGGGATTCGCAACATTCTTCTAGTAAACCACATTTCTGCTGCTTCCAATGATTTTTGTGCAGACTTGCCTATTGTCCATGATTCACTTCCATATAACAAGACAGGTTCAATATAGCATTTTAGGACTCGTTTTCTAACATTCATTGATAAGGATGTGTTGGTCAATATGTTTCTCATTCTCTGAAATGCAGTCTTTGCTTGGCCTATTCCGTTCCTAATTTCTGTTCTGCATTTCCCATCTGAAGTTATTACTGCTCCAAGGTATTTGAATTTCTGCACCTGCTTTAGAACAGTTCCGTTTAATTTAATACTGCATGCTGGTGGATTCTGTTTCTTAGATATAACCATAGTCTCTGTCTTTTTGATGTTCAAAGTAAGGCCTTTCTGTTCACTTTCTTTGGCGACTTTATCCAAGAGATTCTGCAGGTCTTGTTGGTTCTCAGCTATCAGTACTGTGTCGTCAGCATACCGAAGGTTGTTAATATTGTATCCTCCAATTTTTATGCCTGGTTCTGTGATGATTGTTCTTAGAATATTTTCGCTATACAGAGAAAAAAGGTCTGGAGATAGTACACATCGTTGTCGCACCCCTTGTTTTATAGGTTGATATTTTCCAATTCTATTTTCAACTCGAACTGCTGCTTCTTGCTGCCAGTATAGATGTTTTACAATCCTCAGGTCTTTGCCGTCTATATTGATGTCTTCAAGCATTTTAATAATTTCATTATGTTTCACCTTGTCAAATGCCTTGGTGTAATCAATGAAGCATAAGTAGAGATCTTTCTGTACTTCTAAAGCTCTTTCTGTTAGTGTTCGTAAAGCATAAATGGCATTGTGTGTTCCCTTTCCTTCAACAAATCCAAACTGTTCATGTGCTATTTCCATTTTTATCTTTTTCCTTGTTCTTCTCATAATTATTCTCAGAAGTAGCTTCGTTATGTGACATGAGAGGCTGATAGTCCGGTGGTCGTCACATTCCTTTGCACCTGGTTTCTTTGGTAGTGCTATAAACGTGGATTTAATCAGGTCACTGGGAATATAACCACTGTTGTAAATGTCATTCAGTAACTTGGTTATTATTTTTATTCCTGTCTCCTCTAGTGCCTCTATTTCTTCTATTGTTATATTATCAGGCCCAGTCGCTTTTCCTTTCTTCATGTGTTTGATGGCATCTATGATTTCATCTTCAAGTATTGGTGGTCCCTCACAGTTTTCAGTATCTGGTGTTAATTCTGGTCTTTCTCCTCCATATAGCTCACCGATATACTCTGTCCACCTGTCCACAATTTCTTCTTGTCCCATTAACATTTTACCTTCTTTCGATTTCAGGCATCCTGTGGTATATTTTGTTTTCCTGCCTGTGAGTTCATTAATTCGTTTGTGCATGTTTTTGCTGTCTTTAATATGAGAGTCCTCTATCTGTCTGCACTGCTCATTTAACCACACTTCTTTTGCTTCTCTGCATTTGCGTCTTATTTTTTTATTTATCTTGTTATATTTTTTCTCGTTATTTTTACTCCTCCTCCTCTTGTCCATCAGTCCTAAGATGTCGTCTGTCACCCATTTATTTTTAGGGGCTTCTCTTTTTTTTTTGGTGGTATTATCTCCTTAACAGTTTGGTGGATAGAATCTCTTAACATTTCCCATTGTTCATCTATACTATTTATCTTTGCTATTGCATTGTATCTATTTGTTATAATAACTTTGTATTGTTCTCTCAGTTCTTGGTCATTTTTAAGAAGTTCTGTATTCAGTTTGATGTTTCTCACTTTTCTGCCTGCTTTCTTTAGTTTTATTCTAACTTTTCCACAGAGTGGATCATGGTCACTATTGCAGTCAGCTCCTGGCATGGTTTTTGTTGTCAGTAATGCATTGCGGAATCGTTTGTTGATTAATATGTAGTCTATCTGGTTAAAAGTCTTTTTGTCTGGACTGCACCACGTTGCCAGTCTTCGAGGATGTTGTTTAAACCAGGTGTTTCCTACAACCATGCTGTGTATTCTTGCCCATTCAATTAATTTATAACCTCTGTCATTCCTCTCCCCCAGTCGATAGTCACCAACGATGTCTGAAGTTCTTCCTTTACCAACTTTGGCATTAAAATCTCCCATGACTATGGTAACTTCATGTGACTTTGTGTGTTTTAGTGCTGTCTCTATGTCATTATAAAATAGCTGTAAATCTTCTTCAGAGCTTTCAGATGTTGGAGCGTACACTTGTACGCATACAATTTTGAATGCAGAGTCGGATTCGATCTTTTAGGTCTGCAATTGACTGTGGTCGACTAGCATACACCGTATTCTTGAGGTACCCCCATAAAAAGAAGACTGTGGTAGACTAGCATACACCGTATTCTTGAGGTACCCCCATAAAAATAAGACTGTGTTCGACTAGCATACACCTTGTTCTTGAGATACCCCCACAAAAAAAGAAGTCTGCGGCCGATAAATCCGGTGACCTTGCCGGCCAATGAATATCCCCAAATCTGGAAATAAGACGATTGGGAAATACTTGTCGCAGTATGGCCATGGACTGATGGGCTGTGTGGGCATTTGCTCCATTGTTGAAACCATATTAGTCTCTTATTTCTATTGGCCAAATCTGGAATGAAGTATTCATTTAGCATCTGCACATAAAGATCACTATTATCAGTAAGAGGATGCCAGGTGCCAAAGCGTTCCTAACAGCTGATCGCCGAAGGCTACTCAGCAATGTGTTGCAGACTTGCTGAATTCGTTCAGGTATCTGTTGAGTTCTTGGACGACCAGTAGAATTGTTATTAAGGCTATTTTTAGCGGTTTCTTTGAATTTTTTGACCCACTTCAAAATTGTTTAGTCCTCCGATCCTTAACATAATCACGGGGATGCAACTCAAAATGGCGACGAAACTTTCGTTGTACAGTAATAGATGATTCTCCAATTTTAAAATAAGTTTCAACGGTGAATGCGCGATGTTGTTTTTGCCAAGAAGCCATTGTTAAAAATTACAGTTTGTTTCATCTCTGACGTCATGTGTTTTTTTTTCACACGTATTCAGTTTCTGCGCACTACGTCAATTAAATCCAGCTATGCTTTACGCCGGATCCTGTATAAAGCCTTGTAAAAAAAAGGTAAAAATCTCCGTTTGCAAGCTATTACGGTATACTAGGGATAGAATGGCCAAGAATAAATGCTGAAACAACAACGTGGTTTGACATAAAACAAGGGGTCCGTCAGAGGTGCATATTGTCACCTTACTTATTTAACTTGTATACTGAAAATATAATGAGGAACGTTAGAGAAGATGCAGACAAAGAATATAACAATGCCATAACAGTTGGAGGTTATGAAATACCAGAGATTAGATATGCTGATGACACAGTATTATTGTCTACAACACAAAAATTAATGGAAAAACTTATTATGTCATTCCGTAAGAATAGTGAAGAGCAAAACCTCCATCTTAAAGCTAAGAAAACTAAATTGATGACAACTGACAAAACAAACAAGGCAGCTGAAATATGTATCAATAAGGAAATATTGGAAGAAGTGGAGAGTTTTTAATATCTTGGATCACTGCTAACTAATAATGGAGATACAATGAGGGAAATGAAAAGGAGAGCATCTATCGCTCTTCAGAAAGTAAAACAACTAAAGAATCTGTGGAGAGGAATAGACAGAACTACAAAAATAAGATTTTTAAGAGCATACATCTTTCCCATCGCAATATATGCCTGTGAGACCTGGACACTTAACAAAACAGCTAAGAAACACATACATGCATTTGAATGTAAATGCTACAGAAGAGTTCTTCAAATATCATGGACACAAAAAGAACAAATATATCCATACTACAAGAACTTAATATAAAAGAAAGATGGCTAGTAAAGAGGATTAAAGAGAGAAAACTTAAATATTTTGGACAAAAACGATATGATAACCAAGAGAAAACCGTCTTGGAAGGGTACATAATGGGAAAAAGAAAGAGAGGAAGACCAAGGCGAAGATGACTGCAAGACATCGTTGATGATCTGCAAATGGATGCATCAGCAGCAGGCCATCTTGCTCACAACCGAGAGGCCTACAGGAGTGCTGTTAGGGAGGCAAAGTTCCACAAGGGACATGCAAATGAATGAATGAATGAATAAGGTATGGAATGTTAGGCTCGTATTCCCAAGACCCTCGGCACATGAAAGTGTGATGTGTTCAGTATCACACCTGGCTGCATCTACCTTCCAAGATTTCTCTGGTAACCAGTTTTAGAGGCTACGTGGACCTCGAGCTTTTTTGATGTGGCGGTATAAAAAAAAAAAAAATCCCCATTGGTGGGACTTGGACCTGCTACCATCGAATTACTAGACCTACCCCAACCGCTTCGCCATCATAAAACTTGGTACAGGAGAATAGCGTCGTTAGTTTTCAATATAGTCATTTGCGTCATCTGGTAACCAGTGCCTACATTCCAACAAAAAAAAACCCTTTCTCCTGTCTTCTCAGCCACGGGTGCACCCCACCCGGCGCCCCAGTGATAGTCGACAACCTTTTTGCTACCAAGATGCCGTTTTAGGCGACTAAACAGATAAAAGTCACCTGGGACCAAGTCCAAGGAATAATGCAGATGAGGCAATATTTTACTGTGGTTTTTTTTTTCTGAGCGTTTCAGACTTTTGGTGGACAAGATATCAGCTGACAGAACGCTCTTCTTCTGTGGAGTATGCCTGTAATGTGGCCGCCGTCTTGACGTGAGCTGTTCTCTGCATACTACTTATCTCTGGGCTTGCAGGTGATACTACCAAGGGATTTCCAGCTGGGTTTTTTTTTCGGAAACTTGATTTATAATTTCCAACTTTCATTTGATTCGCCCTGGAACGGCAGGAAACATGTAAACAGGTCATCTGATCTTGTAATTATTATTGAATAATTTGGATTTAAATAGCTTTTAACCTTTCCACACCGAGCTCATTTCTACAGCTTTATATTACGTGTTTATATGTGCTTTTTTCAATTCTGTCCTTGGTTAACACTTTCCTTAACTTTTTCCATGGTATTCATTTTTACAACCGCATTTTGCGTTCTGCAGTTTCGTTTTTTATCCATATAATTAAAACTTTTCTTGCTGAACCTGTTACCCTCACTTCATTTCCTCATATTCTCGCTAGCTCTCCAACTTCATCATAGACAGTTTTTTTGTTGAGGAAAATTTCAGCAAGAAATTCTCATCCAATTAGACCATTTGGAAAATCCCCGAATCAACAGCTTTTCCAGGAGCCAGTAACAACCGTAAGAAAAATGTTACGTATTCTTGCAGCCTCGCAAGCTCTTTTCTCCAGTTTTCTTGCAGTGAACCAAATGCTCTCTCGTACAACTTCAGAAATTCAGTTCGTACTCATAAGACACGATCCAGTCTTACGCCGTGTAATTCGATATTTGGACTGCTATTACGACGATATTCTGTCATTTGCATGTTCCTTGCGGAACCTTGCCTCCCTAACAACTGCCCTGATTCAAGATTCACTGCTGCTGACGACACTATATATATATATATATATATATATATATGCCTGTGTGCGCAATCGTCAATCATTAAACTATATGCAAAGACCTGGGACATTTTGGTATAAGTCTAAAATCCTTAACGACAAGGGTGAAATTCGTCTCAAGCGTAATAAAAATCATGTCGAGTTACTGCCCAAGCAGAATTCACTGTTCTTCAATACCTTGTATATTCCTAATGCGCTGTATCTATTCATAACCGCATCTCCGTATCCGTACTTTAGTTCTTGTCCATGTCAACCTTGATGCTTCTCAACCTTTTGATTGTTTTCTTTAATTTTGCTCTTATTTAGCCTCATAATGGGTCATGATAACTATTAGACTCAGTCTCTGGCAAAGGTTTTTATTGTTGATATGGCATTTTGGAAGCTTTTATTCATGAGAATTTAGTCGACTTGATTAAAGGTCTTTCTGTCTGGGCTGCTGCACGTAGTCAGTCTTCTCGAATGTTGCCTAAACTATGTGTTCGCAATGACCATATTGTGCATTTTTTGCCAGTCCTATTAATTTATCTCCCTTCTCATTTCTCATTCCCAGACAACAGTCCCCTGCCACATCTTTTACTTTTTAATTTAAAATCATCTAGATTGTAGTTAACTTCATGTGATTTTGTGTGGCTCATAGCTTGTTCTAAGTCATTATAAAATATTTTAACTTCATGTGATTTTGTGTGGCTCATAGCTTGTTCTAAGTCATTATAAAATATTTTAACTTCATGTGATTTTGTGTGGCTCATAGCTTGTTCTAAGTCATTATAAAATATTTTAACTTCATGTGATTTTGTGTGGCTCATAGCTTGTTCTAAGTCATTATAAAATGTTTGAAAATCTCAAAGTTCAAAGTTCAAAGTTCAGACTCCGGCTTCACTGCATTCGGGACAACCCCATACATGCTCCGCCGCATGCCGCAGCCTCCATCTAAGAGTATGTTTGCTGATAGTTCCTGTCAAATGTTGGTTGCTTACGGTGCGTTTTCTGCCACACAGTTCGGATTTCCTGCTAGCACCTGTCCTAGCTCCAGCAGTCTCTTCATAGCTACATTGTTCTTCCTTTCCCGTTCTTCATTCTCCCGCTGTCTGTCCAGCACAGCCTTAACAATGTCCCCCCCCCCCCCCCCCCGCCGGTCCACTGTCAGTCTACCATTTATTTTAGCCGAGTCTGCCTGTCACATCATCGCCATGTACTCCCGTATGCCATTCATTCATGCATTTGCATGTCCCCTGCGGAACTTTGCCTCCCAAACAGCACTCCTGTAGGCCTATCGGTTGTGAGCAAGATGGCCTGCTGCTGATGCATCCATTTGCAGATCATATACTTTCATACTCCCGTATGTCATGAATAGTAAATCCACGTTAGGCTTGTCACAGTTGACTGGCTAAACAGATGAACTCATATTCTTTTCGAAGCAAATTCTTCTCAGTCTTACCCTATGAACCCGTCATAATGACACCAGTAACCACAGCATCAGCAACTAACCATTCCACTGCCGCCGCACAGCCTCAATTCCCATTTTCATCGTTGAACTGGTCGCTTCACAGACCCTGTGCCAATACTCTTGTTTGAACATCTTCTTTAACTTAAAATCATCGAGATTGTAGTTAACTTCATGTGATTTGGCGTGACTCATATCTTGTTCTAAGTCATTATAAAATATTTTAACTTCATGTGATTTTGTGTGGCTCATAGCTTGTTCTAAGTCATTATAAAATATTTTAACTTCATGTGATTTTGTGTGGCTCATAGCTTGTTCTAAGTCATTATAAAATATTTTAACTTCATGTGATTTTGTGTGGCTCATAGCTTGTTCTAAGTCATTATAAAATGTTTGAAAATCTCAAAGTTCAAAGTTCAAAGTTCAGACTCCGGCTTCACTGCATTCGGGACAACCCCATACATGCTCCGCCGCATGCCGCAGCCTCCATCTAAGAGTATGTTTGCTGATAGTTCCTGTCAAATGTTGGTTGCTTACGGTGCGTTTTCTGCCACACAGTTCGGATTTCCTGCTAGCACCTGTCCTAGCTCCAGCAGTCTCTTCATAGCTACATTGTTCTTCCTTTCCCGTTCTTCATTCTCCCGCTGTCTGTCCAGCACAGCCTTAACAATGTCCCCCCCCCCCCCCCCCCGCCGGTCCACTGTCAGTCTACCATTTATTTTAGCCGAGTCTGCCTGTCACATCATCGCCATGTACTCCCGTATGCCATTCATTCATGCATTTGCATGTCCCCTGCGGAACTTTGCCTCCCAAACAGCACTCCTGTAGGCCTATCGGTTGTGAGCAAGATGGCCTGCTGCTGATGCATCCATTTGCAGATCATATACTTTCATACTCCCGTATGTCATGAATAGTAAATCCACGTTAGGCTTGTCACAGTTGACTGGCTAAACAGATGAACTCATATTCTTTTCGAAGCAAATTCTTCTCAGTCTTACCCTATGAACCCGTCATAATGACACCAGTAACCACAGCATCAGCAACTAACCATTCCACTGCCGCCGCACAGCCTCAATTCCCATTTTCATCGTTGAACTGGTCGCTTCACAGACCCTGTGCCAATACTCTTGTTTGAACATCTTCTTTAACTTAAAATCATCGAGATTGTAGTTAACTTCATGTGATTTGGCGTGACTCATATCTTGTTCTAAGTCATTATAAAATGTTTGAACATCTTCTTTAACTTAAAATCACCGAGATTGTAGTTAACTTCATGTGATTTGGCGTGACTCATATCTTGTTCTAAGTCATTATAAAATGTTTGAACATCTTCTTTAACTTAAAATCACCGAGATTGTAGTTAACTTCATGTGATTTGGCGTGACTCATATCTTGTTCTAAGTCATTATAAAATGTTTGAACATCTTCTTTAACTTAAAATCATCGAGATTGTAGTTAACTTCATGTGATTTGTCGTGGCTCATAGTTTGTTCTAAGTCATTATAAAATGTTTGAACATCTTCTTTAACTTAAAATCATCGAGATTGTAGTTAACTTCATGTGATTTGTCGTGGCTCATATCTTGTTCTAAGTCATTATAAAATGTTTGAATATCTTCTTTAACTTAAAATCATCGAGATTGTAGTTAATTTCATGTGATTTGGCTTGACTCATATCTTGTTCTAAGTCATTATAAAATGTTTGAACATCTTCTTTAACTTAAAATCACCGAGATTGTAGTTAACTTCATGTGATTTGGCGTGACTCATATCTTGTTCTAAGTCATTATAAAATGTTTGAACATCTTCTTTAACTTAAAATCATCGAGATTGTAGTTAACTTCATGTGATTTGTCGTGGCTCATAGTTTGTTCTAAGTCATTATAAAATGTTTGAACATCTTCTTTAACTTAAAATCATCGAGATTGTAGTTAACTTCATGTGATTTGTCGTGGCTCATATCTTGTTCTAAGTCATTATAAAATGTTTGAATATCTTCTTTAACTTAAAATCATCGAGATTGTAGTTAATTTCATGTGATTTGGCTTGACTCATATCTTGTTCTAAGTCATTATAAAATGTTTGAACATCTTCTTTAACTTAAAATCACCGAGATTGTAGTTAACTTCATGTGATTTGTCGTGGCTCATATCTTGTTCTAAGTCATTATAAAATGTTTGAATACCTTCTTTAACTTAAAATCATCGAGATTGTAGTTAACTTCATGTGACTTGGCGTGACTCATATCTTGTTCTAAGTCATTATAAAATGTTTGAATATCTTCTTTAACTTAAAATCACCGAGATTGTAGTTAACTTCATGTGATTTGTCGTGGCTCATAGTTTGTTCTAAGTCATTATAAAATGTTTGAACATCTTCTTTAACTTAAAATCATCGAGATTGTAGTTAACTTCATGTGATTTGTCGTGGCTCATAGTTTGTTCTAAGTCATTATAAAATGTTTGAACATCTTCTTTAACTTAAAATCATCGAGATTGTAGTTAACTTCATGTGACTTGGCGTGGCTCATATCTTGTTCTAAGTCATTATAAAATGTTTGAATATCTTCTTTAACTTAAAATCACCGAGATTGTAGTTAACTTCATGTGATTTGTCGTGACTCATATCTTGTTCTAAGTCATTATAAAATGTTTGAATACCTTCTTTAACTTAAAATCATCGAGATTGTAGTTAACTTCATGTGATTTGGCGTGGCTCATAGCTTGTTCTAAGTCATTATAAACTGTTTGAATACCTTCTTCAGAGCTCTCCGCTGTTGGAGGACATGCCTGTACAATGTTTACATGAATAGATCTTGCCTTCAGCTGAACTAGTAGAACTCGAACTCTTGTAATCTGTTAAGGTCTCCAGTGAAGTTTATATCTTCAGTAAAGTTTAGATCTTCGGTATGTTTACATCGCCAGTAATGTGTAACATGTCTCGGGTAAAGGAAATCTTTCAACAGAAATACATGTTGCATTAAACAAAGGCTTCTCGTGTCTTTCACTTCACAGTTGTTCTGGTAGTGTTGGCCGACCTCTCACGTCCATGTCAAACAGTATTCAGTTCGATATTTGAAGCAAAGTGGAAATAGAATGAAAAGCTGCACATTTCTAAGCCAACCAGTATTTCTAAATTAAGGGGCAATTTCGTCTAGTTTCTTTATACCAAGACTCCTCATCAAAATTTTATTCTGATGCAGCACGAAAATTAACTCAGAAGTGAAAGAGTTATTTGAGCTCACCGACTGTAGGTGCTGTGGTTTTGATTCGTGTTAAATAATACATTTACTTTATATTCTCCGCTTCAGATAGCCCGATTTCTGGCCCAACACAGAAAGGATTATTTGTCCTGGCGGACAGTGGTCAGAAGGTTTCTGGTGGGATCGCAGAGAGCGTAGGGACGCCAGAAACTGAGTTAAAGCTAAGGAGAGTGCCAGAAACTTGAGTTAAAGCTAAAGACAGTGTGTGCCAGAAACTTGAGTTAAAGCTAAAGACAGTGTGTGCCAGAAACTTGAGTTAAAGCTAAAGACAGTGTGTGACAGAAACTTGAGTTAAAGCTAAAGACAGTGTGTGACAGAAACTGAGTTAAAGCTAAAGACATTGTGTGCCAGAAACTGAGTTAAAGCTAAAGACAGTGTCAGAAGCTGAGTTAAAGCTAAAGATAGTCCTAGAAACTGAGTTAAAGCTAAAGATAGTGCTAGAAGCTGAATTAAAGCTAAAGATAGTGCCAGAAACTGAGTTAAAGCTAAAGACAGTGTCAGAAGCTGAGTTAAAGCTAAAGATAGTGCTAGAAACTGAATTAAAGCTAAAGATAGTGCTAGAAGCTGAATTAAAGCTAAAGATAGTGCCAGAAACTGAGTTCAAGCTAAAGATAGTACCAGAAATTAAGTTAAAGCTAAAGATAGTGCTAGAAACTGAGTTAAAGCTAACGACAGAGCCAGAAACTGATTTATAGCTAAAAACAGTGCCATAAACTGAGTTAAAGCTAAAGACATTTCCAGGAACTGAGCTGAAGCTAAAAACAGTTCCAGAAACTGAGTTAAAGCTAAAGACATTTCCAGGAACTGAGCTGAAGCTAAAAACAGTTCCAGAAACTGAGTTAAAGCTAAAGACAGTGTATGCCAGAAACTGAATTAAAGCTAAAGACCTTACCAGAAACTGAGTTAAAGCTAAAAATAGTTCCAGAAACTGAGTTAAAGCCAAAGACAGTGTCAGAACCTGAGTTAAAGCTAAAGAGAGTGCTAGAAACTGAGTTAAAGCTAAAGACAGTGCCAGAAACTGAGTTCAAGCTAAAGATAGTACCAGAAATTAAGTTAAAGCTAAAGATAGTGCTAGAAACTGAGTTAAAGCTAACGACAGAGCCAGAAACTGATTTATAGCTAAAAACAGTGCCATAAACTGAGTTAAAGCTAAAGACATTTCCAGGAACTGAGCTGAAGCTAAAAACAGTTCCAGAAACTGAGTTAAAGCTAAAGACATTTCCAGGAACTGAGCTGAAGCTAAAAACAGTTCCAGAAACTGAGTTAAAGCTAAAGACAGTGTATGCCAGAAACTGAATTAAAGCTAAAGACCTTACCAGAAACTGAGTTAAAGCTAAAAATAGTTCCAGAAACTGAGTTAAAGCCAAAGACAGTGTCAGAACCTGAGTTAAAGCTAAAGAGAGTGCTAGAAACTGAGTTAAAGCTAAAGACAGTGCCAGAAACTGAGTTCAAGCTAATGACAGCATGTAGTAGGCAGACTAGCACGGCCAATGGTGTGCTCAGTGTACAGCATTTAGATGCATTTTCTACACTGTATTTTGAATAAAAATTCTTGGGATCTGTCGAACCAAAGGGTAAACTATATTTAAAACATTGCTTTTCAAGAACTGTTGATTATTACCACCAAGAAGAGATGTTGTGTGCGAAAGGAGAAACAGCAAAAATATAAGAATAATTAGTCAATGAAAGGAATATAACAGAAAGAATAACAATTAAATTATAAACTGATCAGGTTTCCGTAACGTTCAGGCTAGTAATGAAGAGATCTAAAAGGATTTTCATATCTACAGTAATGTTGTATCCGTGCGTAATATATCGACACCGGAAGTGTCCCTAAGCTACCATATGGTCGATATAGTGACATTGTTTGTTTCAATAAAACAACCGGTGTAACATTTAGATTGTACATATTTCGTCCGCGATTCCGGTGACGCTTTCAAAATGGAGAATGCGTGCCTAGTTACGAGCGATGCCGAGCGAGAACAAGGACGCGAAGCATGGAAATTTTTCAATTTTTGACGATGTAGATAGGGGTATGGACATAGCATATGGCCACCCAGCTGCTCTTGAATGTTTTCTAAGTAGATCTAGACATATTTAGACGACTGGAGAAGTAGTTAGGAGTAGTTAGGAGGTTAGTTCAGACATTCATTCAGCGAGAATGCAATACAGAGTCACAATACGAGATCGACAAGTAGATCTACACATCTCAGATGGTAAGTAGTGGTAAGTAGCGCGAATCTAGACCTAGCCGATGGTGAGCTGGCCACAATCAGTGTCTAAAAACATCACATTGTTTCTTTTTTCCTAAAAAAACTCTGCATGTATGAAATTTTCATTCATTTAGCTATACTTTGAAACATATTAAGTATACGGAAGTACATGGAACTACTGTTTTCCATTCCATTTTACAACTAGACCCCCTTACAGACCAAGACCCGCGTTTTTACTCCCGCACGGGAAGAGTATTCAGTATCCTATAGTGTTCATATGTCCATTGACTGTTGAAATGTTTTACAAAATCAAGTGAAAAAATAAATCTATATTTAGCTGGTTGAATCTAAAAAGAATGAGAATGGAAGCACTAAATTCATATAATTGCTCTCACACTATGATTGGATTTTGTTTTGCTTGCATTTATAGAACGATTTTCATTTAGAGAAGTGGTAGAACTTGAATAACCAGTGAAAATCTAGACTAACCTATGGAATAGCTAGACTAACCTGTAGAAGTGCTGGACTAACCTATGGAAACTAACCCATGGAAGTGCCAGACTAACCTGTGGAAGATAACCCATGGAAGTGCTAGATTAATCTGTGGAATTGCTAGACTAACCTGTGGAAATGCTAGACTAACCTGTGGAAGAGGTAGGCTAACCAGTGTAAGAGCTAGACGAAACTATAAGAGCTAGACTAATCTGTGGAAGAACTACACTAACCTGTGGAAGAGCTAGACTAACCTATGGAAGTGCTGAACTAACCAATGGAAGCTAAACCGTGGAAATGCTAGACTAACCTGTGGAAGAGCTGTGCTAACCACTGGAAGAACTAGACTAACCTGTAGAAGAGCTAGACTAACGTGTGGAAGAGTTAGACTAACGTGTGAAAGAACTAGACTAACCTGTGGAAGTGCTAGACTAATCTGTGGAAGTGCTAGACTAACATGTAGAAGAGCTGGGCTCACCGCTGTAAGAACTAGACTAACCTGTAGAAGTGCTAGACTAATCTGTGGAAGTGCTAAACTAACCTGTGGAAGAGCTGGGCTCACCGCTGTAAGAACTAGGCTAACCTGTAGAAGTGCTAGACTGACCTGTAGAAGTGCTAGACTAATCTGTGGAAGTGCTAAACTAACCTGTGGAAGTGCTAGACTAACCTGTGGAAGTGCTAAACTAACCTGTGGAATTGATGGGCTCACCGCTGTAAGAACTAGACTAACCTGTAGAAGTGCCAGACTAACCTGTGGAAGTGCTAGAATAATCTGTGGAAGTGCTAAACTAACCTGTGGAAGTGATGGGCTCACTGCTGGAAGAACTAGGCTAACCTGTAGAAGTGCTAGACTAACCTGTAGAAGTGCTAGACTGATCTGTGGAAGTGCTGGGCTCACCGCTGGAAGAACAAGGCTAACCTGTAGAAGTGCTAAACTAACCTGTAGAAGAACTAGACTAACCTGTAGAAGAACTAGACTAACCTGTAGAAGAACTAGACTAACCTGTAGAAGAACTAGACTAACCTGTAGAAGAACTAGACTAACCTGTAGAAGAACTAGACTAACCTGTAGAAGAACTAGACTAACCTGTGGGAGTAAGCTGAAGAATATTGTTCAACGTTTAGCTATATTGGTAAACATAATGTTTATATATATCTCAAACTAAAAAAAAAACTGATTGTCTTTTGCCTCATTTAAGGATTGTTTTTGCCGTATTTAAGTTCTCTATTAATTTTTAAATGCAACGAAAGAACACAAGAACAGTTATTTTTTCCCACAGCTGTGACAAATACTTTTCGTAATGGAACACAGCTTGCAACAAATCGTGCTATCAATAAAGCTTTTGTGACTGTCAGCGTCCATGTTTTTTGCCTTTTCCTGTGTTCGATATTTGTGCATGAATTTACCGCCAAGTAAACTTTCATTTCCGCTTTACATAAACAGTGTAAAAGTATTTCTAGGATTGCGTTTAATGAAATGCAAATTATTTTCATTTGTGCTGGCTGTATGTCGGATACAAGGAGCATTTTATTTGTACGGTAATATCAAACGTTTATTTATAAGGTCACTACTGTATGACATTTTCAAGTGTCTTTTTTTATTTTTTAAAAAGAAGAAATTTTTGTTGAATAATATTTTGGTTTATGTTGTGTTTCCTGATGTAGTAAACTCTCTGTATTAGTCCTTTTTTTTTAAGGTAGGAATTGTTTTAAAATTCTGATGTAATGAAATGTCATACACAGCGTCTTAACCTTTTCCCATTGTAGCTGTATGAATCCTTCGAGATTGATCGTTTGAAGCAGAGAAGAGAAACAATTTAAAAAACCCATTAGAACCAGATAATAATTCTATCATATTAAGTGAAATCTTACAATAATGAAGACCATGGTAGAAGAAAAAAAAAGCAGAAGGAAAAAAAAACAAAACAAGAGAGCGACAAAGATGTGGATTTGTGAGCAAATGTTAAATTATGGATTGTTCTGAGTTTGACTGCGTGCAGTGTGTGGAAACAAAGGTCTGAGCAATTTGGAGGAATGCTGCTTCCAAACTTCCCTGGGGAAGAGATGGGAAGAGATGGGAAGAGATGTGAAGAGATGTGAAAAGATGTGAATTAGATGTGAGAGATGTGAAGAGATGTGAGAGATGTGAAGAGATGTGAAGAGATGGGAAGAGATTTGAAGAGATGTGAGAGATGTAAAGAGATGTGAAGAGATGTGAAGAGATTTGAAGAGATATGAGAGATGTAAAGAGATGTGAAGAGATGGGAAGAGATGTGAAGAGATTTGAAGAGATGTGAGAGATGTAAAGAGATGGGAAGAGATGTGAAGAGATATGAGAGATGTGAAAGAGATGTGAAGAGATGTGAGAGATGTGAAGAGATGTGAGAGATGTGAAGAAATGCGAAGGGATGTGAAGAGATGTAAAGAGATGTGAGAGATGTGAAGAGATATGAAGATATGTGAAAGATATGAAGAGATGTGAAGAGATGGGAAGAGATGGGAAGAGATGTGAAGAAATGGGAAGAGATGTGAAGAGATGTGAAGAAACTTCTCAGAGCAGTCGCCACGGAGTGTGCAGGGTTTTGTCATCTCCACCGTGGCAGTTTTTTTTCCAATGCAGACCCCATCGTAATTTAGTGCTGCCTCTCCCGAGAGGTTCGGTGCTCAAGCAACAATGGTGGGGGCCCCAATACTGACATACTATTGTGTAGACCCCACTGGCATACGTCGGCTCAGTCTACAGCAAAAACCAACAGTGTTAATTCTGAGCTGTTTTCATCCTTGCCTTCTTTACTCCAAATATGGGGCATAGACCATCAACAAGGGCTCTCCATTTATTTCTATCCTGGGCTGTTTCTTCTATCTATCTCCATGGATTGACTAATCTCTTTGATCTCTGCTTCAAGACTCTTTCTCCAGGTGTAGTCAATCTCATTGATCTCTGCTTCAAGACTCTTTCTCCAGGTGTAGTCAATCTCATTGATCTCTGCTTCAAGACTATTTCTCTAGGTGTAGCCAATCCCTTTGATCTCTGCTTCAAGACTCTTTCTCCAGGTGTAGCCAATCTCTTTGATCTTTGCTTCAAGACTCTTTCTCCAGGTGTAGCCAATCTCTTTGATCTTTGCTTCAAGACTCTTTCTCCAGGTGTAGTCAATCTCTTTGATCTTTCCTTCAAGACTCTTTCTCCAGGTGTAGTCAATCTCTTTGATCTTTCCTTCAAGACTCTTTATCCAGGTGTTTTAGGTCTTCAAGGAATAAATAAAATAAATAAATTTTCTATTATTTATATTGTTTATAATTTACAGCTACAGCTGATTTGGTTAGAGCGCCCTGGCTAACCGCGTGGTTAGGCGCTCTGTTTACTAATCAGGTGGTACCGGGTTCAATGCCAGTAGTGGGATTTTTTTTTTCTTGGTACACACCGAAAAAGTCCTCGGGGTTCATCCAGCCTCTAATAATGGGTACCAAGAGAAATCTTGGAAGGTAAAGCGGCCAGGCGTGTTATACTGACCACATCAGACTTTCATGTGCCGAAGGTCATGGAAAATACGGGACTAACACCGTGTTTCCCAAAATGCCTCAGTAGCATAGAAACGGGAATTTTACCTTTTTTTACAGCTGATTTGGTGATTGCTCCCCAAAGTCCTGTTTTTAACTTTATTCTTCTCTCATTTATTTCTTCATATCACAAACATTATAATGAAAGGAAAACACAAATATTCATTTGAGTATCATCATTCGATGATACTTAGTTATATTATAAATTATGTTATAAATTATACTATAAATTATGTTATAAATTATATTATAAATGACAAGATCAACATTTACCCATAATAAAGACATTTTAATCCTTCATAAAATACAAGCATAATCAAGGAATAAATGACTGAAATCAATTAGCATCTTGTACATATTATGAGGTAAGTATTATTCAAAACAAAATTGTCCCGTATATAAATTGCAAACTGTATTCCTTAATGATTAATTGTCTGATTGTAACACGTAGGAACTACTGGCAAGAAATATATATATATATATATATATATATATATATATAACAAAATGCATATACATAAAATTCAATGATGCATAAATTTATCTGCACATATACATATAAAACTCTCAATCTTATATCTTATATCCTTCCCGTGCCGTTAGACGTCACATAGGGCTCGCAAAGTAGTTCGCCAATTTTTCCTGTCTTCGGCGAGTCTTTCAACCTCATCAAAGGATTTTATGCCTGTTAACTTGCCTCAATGCGTATATCAAAATATCAAATTATCAAAATCTTACACAGAACATGTACATTATAAAAGCTATGCCTATTCATATATCGTTCATCTGTCGACAGTCATACTTGAGTGCGCCCGGTAAGTCGGAGAGATAGACAGCACAACATCCATGCCTCCACATCATAGAGTATAAACCACTGCCAAAGCAAATATGTATATATATATATATATATATATATATATATATATATATATATGCTAACAGTTACTATTACATCTTAAGAAAGACCAATCCTTAGCAAAACTGGAACACTATTAACATCAAGTTAAGACATAAAGCAAAGATGGGCTGAACACTTCCAAGGAATACTTGATCGATCACACCCAGATGAACTGACAAAACTTGAAACCGACTTACCAACCCCCAAAATAAATGTCAATCTAGATGAAATTACATTGAATGGAATTGAAACAGCAGTGAATTTAATGGCTAACAACAAAGCTGCAGGTGAAGATGAAATAACACCCGAAATGTTAAACGCTATCAATATTGACAACATGCAGAGAATGTTTAATAAGATTTGGAAAGAAGAAAAGGTTCCTTCTAACTGGAAAAGAGGAATCATTGTTAAAATACCAAAAAAGGCAACCTTAGCGACTGTAACAATTGGACAGGAGTAACCTTAGTATCAGTTGTGTCAAAAGTATTTTGCAAGGTCATTTTGAATAGACTTAAAGATATAGTGATACTGCAATGAGAGAAGAACAACCAGGATTCGAAAAGGAGAAGCTGTCTCGACCAGATCTTTACTCTAAGAATAATACTCGAAGAAGATATTGAAAAGCAGAAACCATTCATACTGAACTTCATAGACTTTAAAAAGGGATTTGACAGCATACACAGAGATTCACTGCGGAGAATTTAAGTTTATATGGAATATGGAATATCATCTAAAATTGTCAACATAATAATGGACATATGCAATGGATACGTTTGTGCAGTCAAAACAAGAGAAGGGATGAGTGAATGTTTCCAGACTGAAACAGGCGTGAAACAAGGATGTATACTGTCTCCTTTACTTTTTGGAATTACAATAGACTTCATAATGAAAAAAATGCTCCACCGGAAACACAGGTATTGATTGGGTACATGAGACCCAAATAGAAGATCTTGATTTTGCTGATGACATAACTCTTATCAGTAACAATGTGAATTCCATACAAAAAAAACAAAACAGATATCCCGTCTTCACTGGCTAGCAAAATAGAACTTGAAATTAACAAGGACAAAACAAAAATAATGAACATTCTCATTAATAAAAATGGAAAAATACACGTAGAAGGAACAGATGTTAAAGAAGTCAATAAATTTGCATACCTTGGTAGCTACATAGACCAGGATGATGACCCCAGAAAGGAAACTAGAATTAGAATTGCACAAGCAGCTTCAATCTTCAAGAATCTTGATAACATATGGCATTCAAAAGTTATAAGCAAAGAAACCAAGTTAAGACTATTCAATTCAAATCCACCCTCATTTATGCAAGTGAAAGCTGGAAAACAACTAAAGAAATAGAGAATAAATTAGACTCTTTTGAAAACAAATGCCCAAGGAAAATACTTGGCGTCAAGAGGAACGAATTCAAGAGCAATGCAGAGATAAGACAGATGAGCGAACAACAATAAGTCTTATGAGTGATCAGGCAAATGAGATGGACATATGTTGATCACGTGATGAGAAAAAACGATCAAAGGATCCCAAAACAAGCTATCAAATGGAACACAATAGGCCGAAGAAAAAAGGCAGACCACGTGAAAGAGGACATTGTTAAGAGAGACCAAATTAATAGGCATAAAATCCCTTGATGAGGTTGAAAAGCTCGCCGAAAACAGGAAAAATTGTCGAACTTTAAGAATATAAGATATATATATATATATATATATATATATATATATATATATATATATATAACTCACTACCAAAAATAGCACTAAGATGGACACCACAGGGAAATAGAAGTTAGGGTAGATTAAAAGAGACATGGAGAAAAACAATATAGAGAATGTTGAGCAATAGAGGCTCACGTAGGCAAGAATAGAAACAATTTGTGGATAACCCTTGTGGAAGCCACATGTGCCCTAGGCACTTAAGGTTCAGATATATATATATCTAGATATCGAGGAAATCCACACTCATTCGTGCCCAAACGAATCATAACCCCCTCTAAGCCGTTGGCACCTTGATGCGTGCTCAACATATAATTTTTCCGACCGTCTTGAACTCCGCATCTTTTATCTTTTATGCCAGGTCAGCTGCTTGTCCTCTTGATGTTGCGCAACCACAGATCGGACTTTCGTTGACCCTGTGTTGTTGTTTCGGCATAAAAACCTACGGTCAGTGACCTATTCTTACATATACTACAGCTTTCCCCAGTACCTATTACCTCGGGGAAAGTGTTCTACCGTTTAAACTGATCATTTCGTTAGCTGATTGTGTCTTTAATTTTATTTTAAAATTCACGGTAGTTTCTGTAAAAACAAAAAGCGAAAGTTTTAATATAAATTACTCTCATTCATTTATTCATTCATTCACTCATTTGCATGTCCTTTGTGGAACTTTGCCTCCCAAGCAGCACTCCTGTAGGCCTCTCGGTTGCGAGCAAGATGCCTTGCTGCTGATGCATCCATTCGCAGATCATCAACGATGTCTTGCAGCCATCTTCGCCTTGGTCTTCCTCTCTTTCTTTTTTCCATTATGTGCCCTTCCAAGACGGTCTTCTCTAGATTATCATGACGGTGAATGTGTCCATTACTCTCATTACGAACTGATAATCGTGTCATTAATGTAAAGCGTTATCAGCTTTTTCCTTTTGTGGTTTTAAGTATAGATTGTGAAAAACATCTGTAAAGGTATGAGCTCAAAGACTGTAAAGAATAGGAAATGAAACGGAGGGCGGCCATTAAATAAAAAAAAACGGTACTCAATGACTACGCAGATCTTTCACAGAACAGACAAGTGAAGAGAGGCATTTTAAAACAGAAAAATCTAAGACACTATCAAGACAGCGTTGCTATCAGTGCTTTCTTTAGTGATTTCTATTAGATTCAACATAAATGGAAGGCGAAGTGACTCAGTATAATGATTCATAAAGCCTGGATAAGCCGTTATCATGAGAGACTGTCAAAGAAAAGAAGAGGAATTTCCCATGATCAGGACAGCTCGCTTTCTGGTAGAGAGAAAAAAAGGTATCCTCAACTAGAAACGTGATAAGTAAACAGTAAACTTAATCAGGAAACGAAAGGAAGATCTCTCCATCTCTCTCTCTCCTCTCTCTCTCTCCTCTCTCTCTCTCTCTCTCCCTCTCTCTCTCTCTGAACCTTAAGTGCCCAGGGCACATATGGCTTCCACAAGGGTTTTCCACACACGCCTGTCCTTCGCCTTTTTTCCGCTCTTCCCCAAGTGAGCCCTCTATTGCTCAACATCCTCTCTGATGTTCTTCTCCATGCCTCCTTTGGCCTACCCTTACATCTCTGTTCCCCTGTGGTGTCCATCTTAGTGCTATTTTTGGTAGTGAGTCGTCAGACGTCCGAAGCACATGTCCGAATCATCGCCAGCGTCTTTCCTCAATAATTGCTGTCAGTGGCTTCATCTGCATTTCTGCCAACAAGATGTTATTTCTTATGGTGTTTGGCCAAAATATTTTTCTAATTCTTCGTAAACGTTTCAACACTCTCACAACTTCTCAGTCAGTGCACAGAGGATCGAGTGAAGTTCTGCGAGTGTCATAAGAGGACTCTAATAACCTTTCCATTATATGTTTGTTTAATTTACTCGTTTTAATTTACTCATATCTTAATTTACCTTCTCACCTGATCAATTTTATATATTAAAAAAGCAGATAATTCATTTATAAGTTTTGTTTTCACAGTTATGAATGTAACAGTTTTGTTTCACAGTTATGAATGTAACAGTTTACATGTAGGAATTTTACTGGGTGATTGGGGCACCTGTCTCATTAGCGTCCCATTTGGCCTGCTGTTAATAACGTGTGCTGCTGCTGACTAAAAGAATGTGATAACATTTTTATGGTTCACTGATTCTTTCTTTCATTCAATTTCACCTGAAAATATCAACAGTCCCAGTGACCGGCTCAACTGCTTAGTGAGTAGCTTTAGACTAAAGATACACTGCATCTGTAGATAGATAGATAGATAGATAGATAGATAGATAGATAGATAGATAGATAGAGATAGATAGATAGATAGATAGATAGATAGATAGACGGACAGACAGACGGACAGATAGATAGATAGATAGATAGATAGATAGATAGATAGATAGATAGATAGATAGATAGATAGATAGATAGATAGATAGATAGATAGATAGATAGATAGATAGATAGATAGATAGATAGATAGGCAGTCAGCCAGATAGCTGCGTGCGGTATCGATTTTCTTCACTTAATCCACGCTATAAAATTTACTAAATCTGAGACAGCAAAACTGTGTGGAATCTTGTATTAAAATCATATTCCTAAACGCTGAGAGGAAAGTGAAGACGATGCTAAACCAGTTTCTGCGTTACTCACAACTCCAGAGCCCTCCGCCTCTCCTCCTCCTCCTCCTCCCTTCTGCTCTACTCCAGCTGCTGTACCAGGCACTGTCGCCACACTTGAACCAAGGCGCCATCGGTGAAGCTGCTCTGCGATAACGAGCGACGATTCAAAAACTTTCTGAATGGTCCACCTAGATGACCTCAACACTGGCGGGCGGCTTAGCGAAATGTCACCAGAAGTCTCCGCACACGCAGACTCGCTGGACTGTCAAATAATTCAACTGATAAGTCACATACAGAAAAAAAAACGAGGAAAACACACTTTTTAATTAGAACTGCTGTTTTCACAACTGAAATCTCCATGCTGGATAAACTTATAAAATATCTTAAATAAAAAGATTATATACATAGCAGTCGTTTTTATAGACGTGGAATATTCACACGATTTTTCTGTATGCAAGTCACTTCACAGAATAGACGTACGGTTGATGTGGACATTTGAGAACTTTTCTTTGGGATTCTGCTCGCATGAAGGTGAGTACTCTGTTAATTCAGTTTGTATTTTGTGTGATCAGTGAAAATTCATCATTAGGGTCCCCCCTCATTTTTTTTTTTTTTTTGTAAATTGCTTTTCTATCCTTTGTTAATCGAACGATGTCATTAGGCTGAATGATGCTTGTACTGACATAATGTGTACAGTATTTATAATTCTTCTCAAAAAAGGGTAAATATATTTTTGTATCACCAATTTGGATGCACCAGCAGCAGGCCATCTTGCTTACAACCGAGAGACCTACAGGAGTGATGTTAGGGAGGCAAAGTTCCTCAAGGGACATGCAAATGAGTGAATGAATGAATGAATCACCAATTTAAAATGGCATTTCATCATCATCATCATGTGCCGTGCCGACTGGCGTTGGCTATTATGCTTCTCCAGAGTACCCGATCCTTCATGCAGGCCATCAGCTCAGTTGGTGATCTCCTCTCACATCATCCCGTCAGACTGTCCAGTATCATTTCTCTTGGTCTTCCTCTTGATCTTCTTCCTTCTATTTTTCCTGTTGTTATAATATTTTCAATGCCCCCTCTTCTCATTGCATGCCCTATGAAAGTCCATTGTCTCTCTCTTATTTTTTTTTGACAAGGTTTTTTGTCTCTCCAGCTCTTCTCCTACATTCTTCATTAGTTATTTTTGCTGTCCAGGGGATTCGCAACATTCTTCTAATAAACCACATTTCTGCTGCTTCCAATGATTTTTGTGCAGACTTGCCTATTGTCCATGATTCACTTCCATATAACAAGATAGGTTCAATATAGCATTTTAGGACTCGTTTTCTAACATTCATTGATAAGGATGTGTTGGTCAATATGTTTCTCATTCTCTGAAATGCAGTCTTTGCTTGGCCTATTCTGTTCCTAATTTCTGTTCTGCATTTAAAATTTAAAATTTAGGCATTAAAAATGGCGGTCTGGTTGGCTGAGAGGTTAGCGCTCGGTCTACAAATACGTTGGTACAAGGTTCAAGTCTCAGAATTGAGGAATTTGTTCCTGGCACGTACCTCCACACCAAAAGCCCCCCCCCCATCTTAAAAGATGCGGAGTGCTAGTAGAAAAGATTTATTTTTCCAGACCAGAGTGGGCTTTCCCATGAAAGTGAAATCCACAAAACTGAAATGTCGTTCATCTTCACAGGCTAAGAAAACTTAATGTTTTAACGTGTTTCAGTTGTATGGTTACAAATTCATTCATTCATTTGCATGTCCCTTGCGGAACTTTGCCTCCCTAACAGCTCTCCTGTAGGTCTCTCTGTTGTAAGCAAGATGCCCTGCTGCTGATGCATCCATTTGTAGATTATCAATGATATCTTGCAGCCATCTTCGTCTGGGTCTTCCTCTCTTTCTTTTTCCCATTATGTACCCTTACAAGACTGCCTTCTCTAAGTTCTCATAACGTTTAATGTGTCTAAAATATTTAAGTCTTCTCTATTTAATCCTCTTTACCAACCAGACTTCTTCAATATTAAGTTCTTGTAGTATGGATATATTTGTTCTTTGTTTGTGCCCATGATATTTGAAGAACTCTTCTGTAGCGTGTATATTCAAAGTCTAGTTACAAATGGCCACAGCGGTTTTGTGGCGGGTTCTAAATGCATTAAAACCTGTTAGACCTAGATATAAGAGAACTAACGACTACACTAAACTATTTTTTAGTAAAGCTGAACCACACACTTCCGTTCTTCTCTGCTAGGTAAAGGTGAGATAAAGGTAACCTTGTTATATCTTAGAGGCACATAGAGGTATGGCGTTAGTGCCCATATTTTCCTTGACCTGTCAGTCTGTACACTGGAGGGTGATGTGGTCAGCATTTCCAACTTCAGGAGAAGTCGGGTACCCATTTCTACAGCTAGGTCACTGGAGCTCCTCCGGCCGGATTCGAGGCCCACGACCTTCATAATGAGCGACTTGTGCGCTAACCTCCTCGCTACTCTGACGCCCGTCTACTTCTACTAGACAAAGACATGAACAGTTTTAGGTCAGAAAATCTGAAAGTTAATGAAGCAATGAAACCTCACAATGACCTCTTCAGCTCAGAAAACAATAAATCTTCTATAAATGCTCTTGCATTCAAACTTTATTTTATATAAATCCCGATACCTGTCATCGTTTTATGCTTCTTTGCCTCATGAATATTAAAGTAATTAATAAACTTAATAATTTCCTTTGTCACAACCAGTACCGGTCCCCCGTAGCTAAATCGCTAAGATGCACTTTTAAGTGCAGTGACAATTGGTAGATCGCGGCTTCAATCCTCGGACATAAAAAATAAAGAGCAATAACTCACAAGACCTCTGGGAGTCATGACCCAGAGGGGCCCATCCGCCTTAGAGTGCCAGGAGTTTAATAGGGCCGAAACACTTGTCTCGGGGAGGAGGGCTACTTCTCTGATGAAAGAGTTGTGTTGTTGTTGTTGTTGTTGTTGTTGTTGTTGTTGTTCCGGTCTCTACAGCAGGGAACAGTTTTGAAAACAGTACGGAACAGTTTTGAAAACAGTACGGAACAGTTTTGAAAACAGTACGGAACAGTTTTGAAAACAGTACGGAACAGTTTTGAAAACAGTACGGAACAGTTTTGAAAACAGTACGGAGCAGTTTTGAAAACAGTACGGAACAGTTTTGAAAACAGTACGGAACAGTTTTGAAAACCGTACGGAACAGTTTTGAAAACAGTACGGAACAGTTTTGAAAACAGTACGGAACAGTTTTGAAAACAGTACGGAACAGTTTTGAAAACAGTACGGAACAGTTTTGAAAACCGTACGGAACAGTTTTGAAAACAGTACGGAACAGTTTTGAAAACCGTACGGAACAGTTTTGAAAACCGTACGGAACAGTTTTGAAAACAGTACGGAACAGTTTTGAAAACAGTACGGAACAGTTTTGAAAACAGTACGGAACAGTTTTGAAAACAGTACGGAACAGTTTTGAAAACAGTACGGAACAGTTTTGAAAACAGTACGGAACAGTTTTGAAAACAGTACGGAACAGTTCTGAAAACAGTACGGAACAGCTGAACAGTACTGCAATATTAAACCGCTTATGCTTTTAATCTTCTTCACATTACAACTTTCCTGGTACAAACATTTTTTGCTTGTTTGGTTGCGTTTTGTTGTGTTTTGTTTTACGTTACAGTTTACATTACTGTTTTTTTAGAAGCATTTTCAGTTCACACATCTGAAGTTAGAGGATAATCTACATTTAGACTTGATAAGTAAGACAGTGCAGACAGCCAACAGCCCATGATGTCATCTAGGCTTTTAGTTGTGCAACATCGTCAAGCCGCATATGATGCAGTGTCAGGATAAGCTTCTTTGGGAAATTGGAAATATTCACGAAATATGTCACCGTGAAAGGTATATTAAACAAATATAAAGGAGAGACAGCGCTCAATGAATGAAAGAAGAAGGGATACTTGAATAGACGGCAAATTATAGAGAGGTAAACAATAAAAAGAAGCAGGGAGAGAGAGAGAGAGTGAGGGAGGTATAAATACATACAGACTGATCGATGAACAAACATACATATATACGTATATATGTGCACATGTATACTTCTAGACAGGAAGACAGACAGAGACTCAAACAGACAGACAGACAGACACATAGACAGACAGACAGACAGATAGACAGATAGATAGATAGATAGATAGATAGAGATAGATAGATAGATAGATAGATAGATAGATAGATAGATAGATAGATAGATAGATTACCTGCCCTGAGTATTAAACTAATGCGATTATTTGATATAATGGAGGAGAATGAGGCACTGCTTGCCTGCTTTAAACACTGATGGACGTGTGTGCCATGATCATCGGGATTTTTACAAGAAATGAAAAGAAATCCTCCACGGCTCCACATATTATGCTGTAATGAAATACAGCAAGAATCTCCATCTCTCTGCTACGAATCGCGTTGTATCGTTTAGTGGCCCAAAATCCCTGAAGCTAATCCCAAGTAATTCAATCTCGTGCTAATATTTCGCTCAGCGTTTTTATGTTTTTGCGTGTTCTAATTGCCCCTCTAAAATTATGTCTCATCTCAGAACAGCGTATGGTAAGGTTACCTCAATGACGGTCATATAAGTCAAGTTGTATACCTCGTTATGTTTTGAGATTTTATGACTAGTTATTTGCGAAAATACGGAGTCTACATTCTAAATCTGTCACTTTGACTCCAGTTTTCTATTATCCCAGTCTGACGTCGACTTATTCAAAAATTGTATATTTTTACTGACTCCTAATCTAAATCCATTCAGAAATGTCGCAATCTCTGCTTCTCTATTATTCCTCTGTCTGACTCCAGCACATACTTCACTCAAAATTGTTAGTCTCTGGTTCCTCTATTATTCTTCTGTCTGACTCCAGCACAGACTTCACTCAGAATTGTTAGTCTCTGGTTCCTCTATTATTCTTCTGTCTGACTCCAGCACAGACTTCACTCAGAATTGTTAGTCTCTCGTTCCTCTATTATTCTTCTGTCTGACTCCAGCACAGACTTCACTCAAAATTGTTACAGACTTTAGGCCCTCTAATTTTCTTCTGTGTGACTCCAGCGTTGACTCATAACTTTTACAGGCTCTGACTTTTACGTCAGGATAACTTTTACAGGCTCTGATTTCTACGTCAGGATAACTTTTACAGGCTCTGATTTCTACGTCAGGATAACTTTTACAGGCTCTGATTTCTACGTCAGGATAACTTTTACAGGCTCTGATTTCTACGTCAGGATAACTTTTACAGGCTCTGATTTCTACATCAGGATAATTTTTACAGGCTCTGATTTCTACGTCAGGATAACTTTTACAGGCTCTGATTTCTACGTCAGGATAACTTTTACAGGTTCTGATTTCTACATCAGGATAACTTTTACAGGCTCTGATTTCTACGTCAGGATAACTTTTACAGGCTCTGATTTCTACGTCAGGATAACTTTTACAGGCTCTGATTTCTACGTCAGGATAACTTTTACAGGCTCCGACTTCTAAGTCAGGATAACTTTTACGGATTCTCTTCTGTCTCAGAATAACTTCTACAGATTTTGACTTCTATCTCAGGATAACTTTTATGGGCTCTGACATCTACGTCAGGATACGGACTCTTTACCCTCAATCTTTATTGTCTTTTTTTCCCTCTCTCTTTATTCACGAGATAAGAACCCCCGTGCAGTCTTGTAATTACGAGATAACCCAGGGATTCTCAACCAGTGGGGAATCTTCCGCCGCCCACCCCCGTAGGAGAGCTTCAGGGCTGTGTTAGGACCGTAGACTGACAGACTCAAATTGTCCGAACATTGATCTTTCTACAAACTACAATTCTAGAGATGATACCTAATCTACAGACCATCACAGTGTATGGAGGATGGGGGGGGGGGGGGGGGAGGGATATGACATACCAACATATGTTGGAAGTGTTCATCGGACAAGAAAGGTTGAGAACCACTGAGACAGGCTGAGTGAAATTATTTTCCTGTTCATTGGCTTATTGCCGTGAGATTAACATCAGCCATGATTTGATGGTCACATAGGAAGTAAACGCTCGTCTTCTTCATGTATGTTTATATGATATGCAAGAGATCTATGAAGCTGCATAATTTGCCAGTGCCACTACTTTTTTCTTGTGGGGGGGGGGGGGGTTAGATAATATGTGCTGTAATGAGCACAGAAGGGAGGAGAGTTATAAAGGAAGTTGTCAAAATTTAGAGAGAATATGACAGGACTGCGGAATATGAGAATGAGAGGAAGAAAACAGAAAACAAAAAAAGAGTAAGAAACATAATGGGGGTACAGGAACACAGTAGATAAGATGGTCATCAAATAATATCAAAACAAGAACCAAGCTTAGGCTTTTCAATACACACATAAAGACTGTACTGCTATATGGTTAGAAGACATGGGTTATGACCAAGAATATGCAGGAAACTCTCTACTATAGAGAGCGGAACAACACAACTCCTTCAGATCTTCAGAGGAAGTACCCCCCCCCCCTCTCAGACAAGTGTTTCTACCCTATTAAACTCCTGACACTCTAAGGGAGGCGGGTCCCTCTGGATCATGACTCCCAGGGGTCTTGTGAGTTGTTGCTTTTTTTTTCATACCGGGACAATACAACAGAGGATACAAGCATTTATGAACTACTGCTTGAGGAGGATTTTAAACATTAAATGGCAGGACAAGATCAGGAACGAGGAGGTCTGGGAAAGGGCAGGACATGAACCTATGAACCTACAAATCATGTCTAGGAAGCCGAAGTGGATTGGCCACACTCTGAGGAAACCCGACACCAGCATAGCAGGACAGGCACTGACATGGAAATCCTCAAGGAAATAGAAAACGAGGAAGAGCTAGACTTACTTGGAGAAGAGACATTATGACAGTGCTCAGAGACAAGGGATGCACTTGGAAGGGAGGAGAGAATATTTCCAAGAACAGGGATGACCGGAGAGCCGTTATGCGGTGGCCTATGCTCCAAAGGGAGTGAAAGGCGATGACGATGACGATGATGACAGAAACAGCTCTCAAAATTAACATATTATTTAACACTACATAAGCGCGCACGCAAATACACACAATATAGTCGGAGAGAACTATAGAATGTAGTGAAAGAAAAGACATTATGAAGCTAACAAAGGAAAACAGTCTCTGGATAATACATTCTACCTTGACACTGGGGACTCTGAATTCTGAGCCACATGGCGACAACGTAGGACAATAAAGAAAAGTCAAAGTAAGATAAGATGTATGGGTTCGGGTTGAAAAGAAATAGATCTCGATTATCAATTATGAAACGCGGGGATAGCTTTCTAAACCAGCGAGAGATATAAAATGATGAATTGATATAAACTAAACGACAATAAATCTACTGCACCAGGTTTCTGCGTCTTTTATGAAGGATGTCCAGGAAAAAAAAACCCAGGAAGGCGAAAAGGAAAACATAGATGGACAGAAAGAGCTGTGTGAGACAGACAAACAGACAGACAGACAGGCAGGCAGGCAAACAGACAGGCAGGCAGACAGACAAACAGACAGACAGATAGTTAGATAGATAGATAGATAGATAGATAGATAGATAGATAGATAGATAGATAGATAGATAGATAGATAGATAGATAGATAGATAGATAGATAGATAGATAGATAGATAGATAGATAGATATATAGATAGATAGATAGCACAGGAAACACATTTATTAAATTTAAATATAATTTATAGAAAACATTATTTTTAAAATTACAAATCTAGGAGAGCTAGATGAAATGTCCTAGGATAAAAATAAAAAGCTCACTTTCCAGATATATGCAGAAAAAAAAAGAAATCTGAGACAGACAAATAGACTTTTTAAAGAATGAAAAAAAAACAACAAAATCTAAGTACTGGAATAACTTTATGTCAATCTAGAAAAGATAAATGTCACAAAGGACCCACACTTCTGGATCTTGTGAATCTTTTTATCAAGTCAGCACACTCTAGACTTAATCTCGAACTTTTGCAACCCTATGATGTCAGACAGGATTTAGGTCGCGAGAAAAAGGCTGACAGGTCTTGGGAACTAGATGATAATAGATGAAGGTGTTTGATTCAGTTTAAAAAAAAAAAGGAAAATCGACAGAAACAAGAATGGCATGAAAAAAGATGAGTATGTACAAATGAAGAACATGCAACAATCCAATATTTCGGCGAAAGGCCTTTTTTTATGAATCACATACAAAAACAACACAACAGATAAAAACCCAAAAATTGGACTTAGCTTTGTTTTGGTCTCGTCCTAGTGAGAAAGTAGGGCACAAAATGCCAAATGGAAAATGATGTGCTCCTATCATGATAGATTTCGATTATCGATTAATGTCAACTGAAACATAAGAAGAATATAGTCAAGTCGAAGACACACGCAGAACAGATATCGCAGCTATTATAAAACAATATGCATGTAATGACCTAAATAGTCACTGCCTTGTAAGACGTAGACATCTCAGCAATGCTTCACTGAGCTAAACGTATTGTTAGCTATTCTGTTAGCAATGCTTCACTGAGCTAAACGTATTGTTAGCTCTTCTGTTAGCAATGTTTCACTGAGCTAAAAGTATTGTTAGCTCTTCTGTTAGCAATGCTTCACTGAGCTAAACGTATTGTTAGCTCTTCTGTTAGCAATGCTTCACTGAGCTAAACGTATTGTTAGCTCTTCTGTTAGCAATGTTTCACTGAGCTAAACGCATTGTTAGCTCTTCTGTTAGGGCAGGCTGTACTGACATTATAGCCACAGATGGGATTACTTTCAGATACTGGATAATACTTTGTCTAACTTCATCTCTGACTTTCAGATACTGGATAATACTTTGTCTAACTTCATCTCTGACTTTCAGATACTGGATAATACTTTGTCTAACTTCATCTCTGACTTTCAGATACTGGATAATACTTTGTCTAACTTCGTCTGTGAATTATGCATCTCAACCTGTACTGGCAATAATAGCACAGGTGTTATACGTTTTAAACCGTGTATGTAAAACTATTCTTACATTAATCACTTTATACCGTGTATGTAAAACTATTCTTACGTAGTTCACTTTATACCGTGTATGTAAAACTATTCTTACGTAGTTCACTTTATACCGTGTATATAAAACTATCCTTACATAGATCACTTTACATTGTAAATGTAAAACTATTCTTATATAGATCACTTTATACCGTGTATATAAAACTATCCTTACATAGATCACTTTACATTGTAAATGTAAAACTATTCTTATATAGATCACTTTATACCGTGTATATAAAACTATCCTTACATAGATCACTTTATACTGTAGATGTAAAATTATTCTCACGTAGATCACTTTATACCGTGTATGTAAAACTATTCTTACGTAGATCACTTTATACCGTGTATGTAAAACTATTCTTACGTAGATCACTTTATACCGTGTATGTAAAACTATTCTTACGTAGATCACTTTATACCGTGTATGTAAAACTATTCTTACGTAGATCACTTTATACCGTGTATGTAAAATTAACCTTACATAGATCATTTTATACTGGCTCTGATTTTTTTCTAATCTATTTTTTGTGGCTCTTATGTGTTTATATTTTGTTTTTAATCAGTACATACTTCAGCTTTTTTTTTTTTTTGCGAAAACTTCCGGTCTTGTTAAAAAAAAATGACGCCTTTGTGTGGCTTTGAACTGTACGATCTCCTACTGGTTGCCTCACACCAGTCATGATCAATTTGTGATGTTGCACATCTTTCCTCCTATGACGTCGAAGATTGATTTCCTCATATCGTTTGCTTCAGTGTCATTTTCATAATGAACTACATCAGCTTCATCATGAATTCTTCTAATTCACATCAGCGTGGCTCCGGTATGCCTGTTTTTTTTTTTTATTAATGGAGAAAGTGAATATTATTTCGAATATGTCCGCTGCTCATTCAGGGCTGATTTTAAGCTGTTTTTAACTTTATTTTCTTCCATTTCAACGACATTAGAAAATTCACTGCATCGGTTTACCTTTTTCTGATGTCACAGTTCTCTTCTGCGAGTATATATTCTGTAGATATTCTTCACTTTTTTTTTCTACACATTAGAAATCCAGAATCTGTCGTTGGTAATCTTCCATGGTTGCAAAATTAGAATCCCTTTTGTGTGTGTGTAGATCTAGAAACAGTATAGAGTGATACAGGAACAGTTTTTGGGTATTAGTATATAGAAAACATCAGTATATAAACACAAGGTCAGTACGGCGATTTCGTCTAGAGTGATGTAGAAACAAATGTTCATAACTCATTGTTGATATCTCCATGATCTACGTGAAAACTTCAGATTCCTGTAGATTGTGTGTGTGTGTGTGTAGATCTGGAGAATCAGACACAGAATCAGTATAGTGCCTTTTTTTCTACACAGGAATATTCTGTACGGCAGTTTTTACTAACCAAACATTGTCAGCACGGCAGTTTTTACTAAATAGCAATAGTTAATACGACAGCTTTTCCTAATTATGAATGAATGAATGATCTTTATTGTTAAAGGGTAACGAATTGGGCACACAGGTCCGTCTTACATTCTGCCCTTCATCACTCCATCTTTCATTCTTCCCACACACACTCGATTTAATACAAGTATATAAATTACATGAGGAAAAAAAACATATAAAAAAAGAGTGCAAAATTAAACTGCTACATTCAGTGTATAAGGGAAGAGGTAATTAACCTAACAAAACAGCTCACGCACACACAAGCAGGCACATACATAAACAAATATACATTTTACAGTTCTTCTAACGTATATTCTTTAACATTCAGTAAAATAATTTCTAACAAGATCTGACAAGTTACTTTTAGAACTGTGTCCTTATTGAACTTGACGGTAGCTTTTTTCTAAACAGGCATAGTCAGTACGGTGGCTTTTTCTAAACAGACATACTCAGTACGGATGATTTTTCTAAACAGACTTAATATGTTTGGTGGCTTTTTCTAAACAGACATACTCAGTACGGATGATTTTTCTAAACAGACTTAATATGTTTGGTGGCTTTTTCTAAACAGACATACTCAGTACGGATGATTTTTCTAAACAGACTTAATATGTTTGGTGGCTTTTTCTAAACAGACATACTCAGTACGGATGATTTTTCTAAACAGGCTTAATATGTTTGGTGGATTTTTCTAAACAGGCTTAATATGTTTGGTGGATTTTTTGTAAACAGGCATATTCAGTATGGTGGCTTGTTTTACTCTATGGAAGTCTCTAGCCTGCTAGAGAGAGGTGTTACACTAGTAACAACTGTTTTGCTGATTTTCCACAAGAAAATAAATGTCCTTGCATACTCTTACACCGTCATGTCAACAACGACGACCAGGAACCCCTTTGGTCAGGTGTGATTAGATCAGCATCTGTGTTACAAGAGATACGTGTAGAAAGCAGAGCTTGCTACTAAGCCAGTTCTGGATGGCAAGTGTTTTTTTTAATTTTTGGTTGGGAAATACAAGAATATCAGTTTGTCTCTGGTATTTTGATCTTGGTTTTTTTCCAGTATTAGACATCCTGTCTCCATGAACGGTTTTTTGGTTTCAACTTCACGTATAAGGAACATGTGCACATGAATGTGCCCGCAACGTTTATACTGAATCACGACCATTACATTTAAACTGAAGGAGTTAACCACAGAATTGTTTTGTTGTTTTTTTTTTGTTTAACTTGCGCATGCGTAATAAGCAGCAGACGGCCAGTTCACCTTGTTGAATCCTCACAGGGCAGATATTACGTTGGAAGCAAAACATGTGAGGAGCAAAAGCTAAGAAAAGAAAAAAGATGGAACAAATCAGCTTTCGGGGAATCAATAAAGAAATGTCAGAATGTCTGCCAACTGTTAATTACTGCAAATTGAAACGCCTTTTCTCCTGCTCAGTGCACATTTTAAAGTTCTCTAGAAATGGAAATCCTGTCCCGAAAAAAGAAAGGCATCTGTTGTGGAAATTGCTTCATTTTCTCGCTTTGAATTTGCCTGATTTTAGGTTATCTTTTTTTTTTTAATTGTTCTTTAAAGTGACTTTCTGAAACTTGTTATAATGTTTTCTCTTACTGATGTAAAGTTACAACAACAAAAAAAATTCCTCTGAGCATGATCACTAGAGTTTGAATTCCTCTGAGCTTGATCACTAGAGTTTGAATTCCTCTGAGCAATGATCACAAGAGTTTGAATTCCTCTGATCATGATCACAAGAGTTTGAATTCCTCTTAGCGATGATCACAAGAGTTTGAATTCCTCTGATCATGATCACAAGAGTTTGAATTCCTCTGAGTAATGATCACTAGAGTTTGAATTCCTCTGAGCAATGATCACAAGAGTTTGAATTCCTCTGAGCAATGATCACAAGAGTTTGAATTCCTCTGATCATGATCACAAGAGTTTGAATTCCTCTGAGCTTGATCACAAGAGTTTGAATTCCTCTGAGCAATGATCACAAGAGTTTGAATTCCTCTGATCATGATCACAAGAGTTTGAATTCCTCTGAGCAATGATCACAAGAGTTCCTCTGAGCAATGATGATAAGAGTTTTAATTCCTCTTAGCGACGATCACAAGAGTTTGAATTCCTCTGAGCAATGATCACAAGAGTTTGAATTCCTCTGAGCAATGATCACAAGAGTTTGCTCTCTACACTCAAACAATCATACCATTCTTTAAGCTCCAGTCGTCTATCAAACTTTCTATTTCAGCCCTCGGATGTTCTTGTAGTTTTCTTGCTACTGTTCTCGTGCTTAATCAGAAATAGTCTAGTATTTATTTTTGCTTGAGGAGGTTTTTTTTTCCTCTCTTAATTTTCGTACAATTTTATTCAGTAAATGAATGTAAAAGACCAGATTCATGAGCATAAGATCCCTTGATGAGGTTGAAAATCTGGCCGAAGACAGAAAAAAACTTGGTGAACTACCATGCGAGCCCTATGTGACGTTTAACGGCACGGGAAGGATGTAAGATGTAAGAAGATGCGACTGTTAGAATGGTGGTACGAATGTTTTAGACGGCATAAGACGCATATAAAGCTTTTTTTTTAAAGTGCAGAAAAAAATGTATTGGGGTGGGGGGGGGGGGGGGGGAGGACAGACTTTGTCACTAGGAAAGACTTTGTTGGGACTGAACAGGCCAGAGCACACCCTTCCTAAGACTGATAAGGGAAAACATCACAGAACGATTAATGGACAAGTTACCTTACTCAGACGACTGCGAGCAGCCAACTTAATATCATTTCAAAACAGATGATGGAGAAATCTTTAGGCATTTGTCACAGGAGACTCGACGAGTTCCTCCTGAGCTAATATGGGATGTGCTGACGTCTTAATCCTGTCGTACTGTACCTTTTGTCACATTTTCTTGAAGCTGTTAGAGAAAACACGTCATCAAACAAAAGAACGCTGACTAGTAAAGAGGATTAAACAGAGAAAATTTAAATATTTTGGACACATTACACGTCATGAGAATTTAGAGAAGACCTCTTGGAAGGGTACATAATGGGAAAAAGAAAGAGAGGAAGACCTAAGACGAAGATGGCTGCAAGGCATCGCTGATAATCTACAAATGGATGCATCAACAACAGGGCACCTTGGTTACAACCGAGAGGCCTATAGGAGAGGCAAAGTTCCACAAAGGACATGCACATGACTATTAGGTGGAAAAAAACGTCATCAAACATCAGTCAAAAACCAGTAGTTCTCTGACTGTGGTCCATGTACCTTGGGGTCTGTGAAGACGTGGGTGGTCTACGGAGCAAGTCAAGACTATGTAGCACATAATTATAATATAATAATATTACAGATTATGTAATAATATTAATATTACAGTATATAATAACAGAATATAAGAAACGTGTGAACATTTTTATCAAAGCGATTGAGGAGTGTAGGGGGTGAAGAATGGAAAAGTGCATGTGTGTGTGTAAGAGAAAGAGGGAGAGAAAGAACACGAACAAGAGTTTGTAGGGAATTATCATTTGTATTAGGGATCCACGGCCAGAGATAGTTTGGGAACCACTGGCACAGGGGAAATAAAGGTGGTGTGGGCCAGTGAAGTCCACGGTGGAAAATAAAAAACCTGGGTAAGATAAGACTTTCCGCCCTCAAGGAACAGACGGAGCTGGGAGTAACGGGATACATTACTGTGCCCAAAACTGCTGGGACAAATGAGAAGGAAAAGCTAAGAAACAAGTGAGCAAAGTTATAGAATATAAGGAAAGACCAGAGGTCCCAATTACAGCAGCTGGCCAGAGACAGATATGGAAGGAGCTTTCCTGTACTGTTTCTAGTTCCAAGAAGAGGAGAGAGTCTGAATCAACAGCTTATAAACCCTATGGGAATCATACCACACGCTAGCCAACTCATTTAGAGCGTCAAGAGTTTTAAAGTCTCAGGTGTTCCATGTAAGAGACTGATAGAGGTGTTTGTGTGACGATCCCAGAAGTAACGTGTGGTAACGTGTGGTTGTTTCCATCACTGTTACAGAGATTTTCCTGCTTAAAAGTACACTGGAGGTCAGGAAAGTACGGACAGAAGATAAATTAGGTTGAAAGTCTGAGTTGTAGACAAGATAAATCATGTTGAAAGTCTGAGCTGTAGTTCTATACGTTTTTTAAAGAAAACTGTATCCTCCTATAATTGGAAAAAAACTGCCTGATGTGTATCTACAAAAACACGTTCATTTAGAGTGCGAAAAAAACCCCAGTCATTTCTAGAGGTTCATCTCCTTTGTCCTTTCTTAGTTTATTCATCTTTTCACAGCAGAACCAACATTGTCACTCAGGCGGTTTGCACAGATACACTAGAACATGTTCTTTATATTTTCTGAAAATAATACCAGTCAGTCAGTCATTTGCTTGTCCCTTGCGTCTCCCTAACAGCTCTCCTGTAGGCCTCTCGGTTGTAAGCAAGATGCCCTGCTGCTGATGCATCCATCTGCAGATTATCAATGATGTCTTGCAGCCATTTTCGCCTTGGTCTTCCTCTCTTTCTTGTTCCTATTATGCATCCTTTCAAGACGATCTTCTCTAAAATTCTCATGATGTTTAATGTGTCTAGTAAAAATACCTGTATTTATTTTAATCTTCATGTACAATGTTTGGCTAATGCGTGTTTACTGTAGTGGGGAGGGAGGGGGGGGGGGACTGACAGGATAATTGTTTACTAATCTGAATATTACTTCCTTTGAGGATTTTTTGAAAATTCCTGGAAAAGATAATCACTCTGGTCTTTATTTTGTGAATTCCAAGTCTAAATTTCCAGGGGCCGCGCTTTAGTGCAGTCTCTCCCTGGAGATAACGAGATATAAGCCAGTCTTATACTACTAGAGCCCTCAGTCTTATACTACTTGAGCCCTCAGTATTATACTACTTGAGCCCTCAGTCTTATTCTACTAGAGCCCTCAGTCTTATTCTACTAGAGCCCTCAGTCTTATACTACTTGAGCCCTCAGTCTTATACTACTTGAGCCCTCAGTCTTATACTACTTGAACCCTCAGTCTTATTCTACTAGAGCCCTCAGTCTTACTCTACTAGAGCCCTCAGTCTTATTCTACTAGAGCCCTCAGTCTTATTCTACTAGAGCCCTCAGTCTTATACTACTAGAGCCCTCAGTCTTATTCTACTAGAGCCCTCAGTCTTATACTACTAGAGCCCTCAGTCTTATACTACTTGAACCCTCAGTCTTATTCTACTAGAGCCCTCAGTCTTATTCTACTAGAGCCCTCAGTCTTATACTACTAGAGCCCTCAGTCTTATTCTACTAGAGCCCTCAGTCTTATTCTACTAGAGCCCTCAGTCTTATACTACTAGAGCCCTCAGTCTTATTCTACTAGAGCCCTCAGTCTTATACTACTAGAGCTCTCAGTCTTATTCTACTAGAGCCCTCAGTCTTATTCTACTAGAGCCCTCAGTCTTATTCTACTAGAGCCCTCAGTCTTATACTACTAGAGCCCTCAGTCTTATTCTACTAGAGCCCTCAGTCTTATACTACTAGAGCCCTCAGTCTTATTCTACTAGAGCCCTCAGTCTTATACTACTTGAACCCTCAGTCTTATACTACTTGAACCCTCAGTCTTATACTACTTGAGCCCTCAGTCTTATTCTACTAGAGCCCTCAGTCTTATACTACTTGAGCCCTCAGTCTTATACTACTTGAACCCTCAGTCTTATACTACTTGAGCCCTCAGTCTTATACTACTTGAGCCCTCAGTCTTATTCTACTAGAGCCCTCAGTCTTATACTACTTGAGCCCTCAGTCTTATACTACTTGAGCCCTCAGTCTTATTCTACTAGAGCCCTCAGTCTTATTCTACTAGAGCCCTCAGTCGTATTCTACTAGAGCCCTCAGTCTTATACTACTGGAGCCCTCAGTCTTATTCTACTAGAGCCCTCAGTCTTATACTACTTGAACCCTCAGTCTTATTCTACTAGAGCCCTCATTCTACTAGAGCCCTCAGTCTTATACTACTAGAGCCCTCAGTCTTATACTACTTGAGCCCTCAGTCTTATTCTACTAGAGCCCTCAGTCTTATACTACTTGAACCCTCAGTCTTATACTACTTGAGCCCTCAGTCTTATTCTACTAGAGCCCTCAGTCTTATACTACTTGAACCCTCAGTCTTATACTACTTGAACCCTCAGTCTTATTCTACTAGAGCCCTCAGTCTTATTCTACTTGAGCCCTCAGTCTTATTCTACTAGAGCCCTCAGTCTTATACTACTAGAGCCCTCAGTCTTATACTACTAGAGCCCTCAGTCTTATTCTACTAGAGCCCTCAGTCTTATTCTACTAGAGCCCTCAGTCTTATAGTACTTGAACCCTCAGTCTTATTCTACTAGAGCCCTCAGTCTTATACTACTAGAGCCCTCAGTCTTATTCTACTAGAGCCCTCAGTCTTATACTACTTGAGCCCTCAGTCTTATACTACTTGAACCCTCAGTCTTATTCACATAGAGCCCTCAGTCCTATACTACTAGAGCCCTCAGTCTTATTCTACTAGAGCCCTCAGTCTTATAGTACTTGAACCCTCAGTCTTATACTACTTGAACCCTCGGTCTTATTCTACTAGAGCCCTCAGTCTTATACTACTTGAACCCTCAGTCTTATACTACTAGAACCCTCAGTCTTATACAACTAGAACCCTCAGTCTTATACTACTTGAGCCCTCAGTCTTATACTACTTGAACCTTCAGTCTTATACTACTTGAGCCTTCAGTTTTATACTACTGGAGCCCTCAGTTTTATACTTCAGAGACCTTGGTCTTATACTACTGGAGCCCTCTTTCGTATACTACTACTGAAGCCCTCTTTCGTATACTACTACTGGAGCCCTCTTTCGTATACTACTACTGAAGCCCTCTTTCGTATATTACTGGAGCCCTCTTTCGTATACTGCTACAGCCCTTAGTCTTATACTACTAGCGACCTTAGTCTTATACTACTGAAGCCCTCAGTTTTATACTACTAGAGACCTTAGTATTGTACTACTAGAGTCCTTAGTCTTATACTACTGGAGCCCTCAGTCTTATACTACTAGAGACCTTAGTCTTATACTTCTAGAGACCTTAGTTTTATACTACTGAAGCCCTCAGTTTTATATTACTGAAATTCCCAAGCAGCACTAAATAACGAGGTAGCATTTAGTCTGGACAGTATAGTAAGGACTCTTCGATGCACAATGAAATTCTTCCAGAGATTTCCAAAAGGCAGAGAAGAAAATGTTATTGAACTGAAACTCATATTAATCTAATGCTTCTCTGATATTCATCAAACTGAGTGCTATCTCGTTGAATCTTCATCCCTTGAAATGGCAATTTCAAATCGCATCCTAATAGAAAAATGTTCATTCCCACGTCCAGAAACTTTGGAAAACGAGAAGTGCTGTCTCAGTTTATAAACCATCAAGTTTCAAGACGGCATCTCCACAGAATAACATCAAATTTCGGTTTATGTTTTTTTGTGAGATTGGAAGACGGGTTTTAAGGCTTTGCTGATCATTTCACCTGCGATAAATATTTCCAGCACATCTTTGGAGTGTAGAGAGATTATGTAATTTATATCCCTTCTACACACTTTACTTTCTCACATGTTACTGTAAAGACTACATCAATACTTGTATTATCACAGTGTTCTTCCTCTATCTATCTATCTATCTATCTATCTATCTATCTATCTATCTATCTATCTATCTATCTATCTATCTATCTATCTATCTATCTATCTATCTATCTATCTGTCTGTCTGTCTGTCTGTCTGTCTGTCTGTCTGTCTGTCTGTCTATCTATCTATCTATCTATCTGTCTGTCTGTCTGTATGTCTGTCTGTCTGTCTATCTATCTATCTATCTGCCTGCCTGCCTGTCTGTCTGTCTGTCTATCTATCTATCTGCCTGCCTGTCTGTCTGTCTGTCTGTCTGTCACATTTTTCCTTCACCTGTTTGTGTTTTCAATGGAAAAAATATTTATTTGTATGTGCATATTTATATCTATGTACTTATTATCACAAGAAGCAGCGGAGTATGGACGCTCACTGACAGCCAACCTCCTGTGGTGTGACGCCATAGTATGAGTGATGACTTACACATTTTTACTTCGATCGATATTTATTTAATACATATTATTAGCTTAACAATATACCGTGCATTCTTTTTTTTTTCTTTTGCAAATAAGAAATAGCGAGTCTTTGTACAGTAAAGTGATAGAACACTGCGTTGTACGGCTTCGAAAGATTTATATAAACATTTTAGATATCAATGAAGAGAGAAATAACAAGAGAATCACCAGGAACTGAATCGCATACTCCCACAGGTCGAACAGGCACCTAGCCGCGAGAGTACAAGGCATTTCCTGTCTTAAGTTTTCAGTTTAGTCTGGTGGTCTATTTGTTACTTGGTTGGTTCGTTTAGTGGATTTTCTTCATCAGTATGTTTCCGTCTGCTGGTCTGCTTTCGGTCGGTATTTTTAGTGGACTTTCTTCGTCAGTGGTTTTCTGCCTGCTTGCCTGTGTGTTACTCCGTCCTTTCGTTTGGTGGACTTCATTCGTCAGTGGTTTTCTGCCTGCTGTGTGTATGTTACTCGGCTCCTTTGTTTGGTGGACTTTCTTCGTCACAGGTTTTCTTTCTGTTGGTCTGTTTGTTACTCAGTACCTACTTTTGGTGGACTTCCGTCGTCAGTGGTATTCTGTTTGCTGTCCGTTTGTTACTCGATCCCTTTGTTTGCCGGACTTTTTTAATTACTGCTTTTCTGTCTGCTGGTCTGTTTATTACAAAAGGCTGACTTCATTCGTCAGTAGTTTTCGGTCCCTTCTTTAGCTGGACTTCCTTCGTCAATAGTTTTCTTCCCTTCTTTAGGTGGACTTCCTTCGTCAGTAGTCTTCTGTCCCTTCTTATGTGGACTTCCTTTGTCAGTAGTTTTATGTCCAATCTGTAGGCGGACTTTCTTCGTCAGTAGTTTTCTGCCCCTTCTTATGTGGACTTCCTTCGTCAGTAGTTTTCTGTCCCTTCTTTAGGTGGACTTCCTTCGTCAGTAGTCTTCTGTCCAATCTTTAGGTGGACTTCCTTCGTCAGTAGTTTTCTGTCCAATCTTTAGGTGGACTTCCTTCGTCAGTAGTTTTCTGTCCAATCTTTAGGTGGACTTCCTTCGTCAGTAGTTTTCTGTCCAATCTTTAGGTGGACTTCCTTCGTCAGTAGTTTTATGTCCCTTATTTAGGTGGACTTCTTTCGTCAGTAGTCTTCTGTCACTTCTTTAGGTGGACTTCTTTCGTCAGTAGTCTTCTGTCGCTTCTTTAGGTGGACTTCCTTCGTCAGTAGTCTTCTATCCCATCTTACGTGAACTTCCTTCGTCAGTAGTCTTCTGTCCCTTCTTATGTGGACTTCCTTCGTCAGTAGTCTTCTGACCCTTCTTTAGGTGGACTTCCTTCGTCAGTAGTCTTCTGTCCCTTCTTATGTGGACTTCCTTCGTCAGTAGTTTTCTATCCCTTCTCTAGGTGTACTACCTTTGTCAGCAGCTTAGTTTCTGCTGATCTGTTTGTAACTCGGTCCCTAGTTAAACGGCTTTACCCCCCCCCCCCCCGGTGGTTACTTTCTACAATAATCCGCCTCATTGACCAACAAAATAGAAAGAGGAAGTTAAGACGGCTAAGGCCAAGATTCCAAGTTCGATAAAGGAACTTTTGTCAATCTGAAAACCGGATGAGGATGTACAAGTAGCTGGGGATCCTAACAGGTGACTTGATCCGGCCAATAATCCCTGAAGGGCAGGCGAAAGGTCATGTCTGCCATTGGAGAAAAGTATAACTGATTAAAGGGAACAAAAAGGGGCAGAAACTGACAGCAAGATCATTAGGGGAAAAAAGCGTGAAATATGATGACAATTATAAGAAAGAAAAGACACGAATAAAAAGAAAGCGTTGTATTAAATTAATCCCGTAGCATCTGAAGAAAGGAGGTGGAGGTAATAGTACAAAAGGTCACAATTCTTAAAACAAAAGTAATAAATACAGAGGCTAAGAGCAAGAATGGAGATACTTATACTTATCTTCGAGGAGCAGCGAATACTCTTGTTATTTGCAGTCGATACTGTGATTATGATCTCGTGTTAGATGAAATGTTTAAGAAAAATGGTAAAGAAAACAAGGAGGGATCAAGTGAGAAATACAATAATCCAGCAAATGGGGGGGGGGGGGAGGGGGAACAACCCATACCAGGGACTGCGTCGAATATCAGAGAGTCCGGTGGCTCGGGCATCTTCAATTCAAGTGCCGTGCCGCGTGGCGTAGGCGATCATTTGTCTCCACAAATCCCTGTCTTTAGACTTGATTATGAGATCCACCGGCGACTTTCTTCCTAGCCACACTGACACTCCATCCAGTAACTTCTCTCTCTCTCTCTCTCTCTCTGTGTGTCTTCCTCTGTCTCTTCTTCCTTCAATTTTTCCAGTTGCCACAATGTATTCCAATTTTCCTCTTCTCGGGAAATGTTATATAAATCTCATATGTCTGCCTCTGATTTTTTATATAATTTGCTTTTTAACTTCAGCCTCTCTTAAGATTTCTTCATTGGTTTTCTTGGCTGTCCTTGGTACCTTCAACATCCTTCTTATAAACCACATCTCCATGGCCTCCATGTCTCGCTGTACTCTCTTATTCATGGACCATGCTTCACACCCACTAAACAAAATTGGCTCGATATAACATTTAAGTACTCGGACTCTTGTTTCCATTGGTACGGTTCTATTGCGCATGAACTGAGAACAATTAACCGCAGGTGCATACAACTCGGAAACATCTGCATATAGGGCTCGAGGACGATCAAGGGAGAAGTAGACAGATGAGGTGAAAGGAAGCGTAACATGACAGCAACCCAGGCAGTCCACCTTGCTCTGGACCCATGTTTGAAACGCTCTGATGGCGCAAGCAAAGAAATAAGAAGATGAAGTTGTGATGATGTTGAAGGCCAGTGATCGTGTCAGATGGCGAACATGTTACTTTTGACATGCAATTCTGAAGCTTAGTCATCATGTCAGATGGCGAACAGGTAACTGCTTCTCACTTGACGACCGGTAGTGGACCCAAGAAAGAAGCTTCCTGATACACCCCGCTACTGTGGAGACGTGGATGAGAATTATTCCTTCTTCCTATCCACGCCCCACTGAAGGAGTACATTAGCTTGGTACTCGGATTACGAGGAGAGACAAGGGTCTCATGCGATCTGGTTTAGCTGGCTCTAACAAACATCAATCACTCTCCAGTTATCGCTTTACCTCAGAAGAAACAGGCTTAGAAATGAGCAACAGGCTCCAAAGAAAAAAAAAAGAATGACAGGAGGAGAAAAAAAAGTAGAAGTGAAACAAAAGAGAATGACATAAAGGAGACGAACAAAAATGGAAAAGCAAATATGGGGGAAAAAAACTAATTCTTAGGAGATTCAATTTTTTTCGAAAATAAATTAGAAAATTAAAATATAGAAAAATTGTAAAAGAAAGAAGATAAATAGAAATGAATGGCCTTAAGTAGGAAAAGCTGGGAGAAGATGAGTGCATGAATTCAGGATGAAACAATGACGATGATAAAACATCAGCTGAAAAATAACAAGAGGACATGGACGAAAAAAAAAGTAATGCCGAAAAAAAAAAAAACTCGAGGTATAATTAAGAAAGAGAAAGGGACCGACATCCAGTTTTTCAACAACTACGGCATTCCTAATTCTGATGTGACAGTTTCATCTCTGGCCCACGCTACGACTATCAGAGAGACCATCGAAATGAGAAAACAAGACCTTATAGCTCTCGTGCCTGCAGGAAATATTGGCAGTCTGCACTAGGTCTAAGTTGCTGATTGACTCAATTGACGTATCTTAACCTTCGATCGCCGTAGTACTCATCAGGCTCGATCGGTTACAAAGCAATAATTTACCCTGGGAACTTCGGGAACGGTTAGAAAACTGACAGCAAATCAATAAGAAAAAAAAAAGAGTCATTAATATGAAATAATGCATTCTTAATTGTATGAAATGATACCATTTCTGCCCTTGCTGAAATACTGAATTCTACTAACCGGAAGTACAAGAATTGCAAAAGAAGTTAGAAAGAAACTGGTACGTGTCTGGTACGTCCACAGATACAACTTTTAAGTGTGCTTTATGTTTCGCACACTCACAGAAACAGCTCTTCACGTAATTTGTGTTTCACTCTTCAACCAAACAAAAACTGTTTCTGGTTATCCCCCCTTCCGCCCCCCCCCCCCCCCCCCCCCCGTGTTCGCACTTCTCTCTCACAAATTATTGTTAATTTGTACTCCTCTAATAAACTGGAGTAAAATAAATTGCCCGTTTCAATATTTTCTCATTATTTTTTTCATCTCAAGAATTTACCTTTCAAACATAAATGTTATATGCTCGTATGTAGAATGAAAACTACATAAGGGATGGAAAATCCTTGACGAATCATGAGAAGCGGACATCCCCAGTTTTCTAGAGTTCTTCTATGTTCCCGAGCAGTATCTTCAAGATATCAGAGCTAAACTATGGCCCAGCCCAGAGCAAACAGTTCTGACATTTAGCTCCAGAGAAAAGCCTTTGAGTTGTCAGAGTTAATCTTTATTGGCCACTTTAAATGAGGATGAGTACTGAGTCCAATAGTCTGGACTAAAAGCGGATGCCGTCAACAAGATTAGAGGGAGGTCAAGTTGGCAGCATCTGTGTCATAAATAGACAGGCTCTTTATTCGCCAAGCAGGCCAGTGAAATGTTCGTAAGTTTGAACAGGGCATACAGAATCAAGTCTCTACTGCTTTCAGTTCATAAACGGCTATCAAATATTGTTTTTTTTAACAGAACTTGTATGCTATTTTTTTTATTTCAGCGTGTTTTCTTTGCAAACTATTACTCTTCTCGCTGTTGCGTTTCAAGCTTGGTTGTTTTTTTTTCCCCTCCCTAATGCAGTGAACTCATTTCGCCTACTTTGAATATGATAATGTTTCATATTTCCACATAGCTGCATGTTGAGGTTTATATAAGACAAAGATCTATCGAATTTGAAGTGTGACAAAGTAACAGAACACAGTATTGTGTGGTTAGACCTAAAGAAAATCATGAACAATGAACTTTTACACGTGAGAGAAAGAAAAACGAAAAGATAATTATCTAGGACTTGAACCACGGACCCCGATAGGACGAGCAACCGTCTAGCCACGAGAGAATAGCGCATTAATCAACTTAGCCATCTCGCACCCCCAATAAAAGGTGCCTGATAGCGAAGTCATCAATGCCTGTCTGGTCGAAAATCGTTACACAACCCGAAAGGGAACGAAGTCCTGACACAGCATCTTTCTTTGATTCTTAGAGTTGATCTCAGAAGAAGCTTTCTACCAAGTTCTGCCGCCATGAAAAAGAGAAGATGGAATATGAGGTGTTTAGACTACACTACTGGCGAGATTCTTCGGACGCCGCGCGTGGAGTGAAACTCCTCTCGGCCAATGAAGAAAATGCGAAAAAGAAATCAGGGTTGCCGTGCGGCGCCAATGTGAAAAGTTAATAGAAAAGATAAAGTGAAGCTTAGTCGGTATGTCCAGTGATCTCGTGGCGAGAGCTACTCATACCACGGCATCTCTGCTCTAGAGGCCGGCCACGTCCGTTCTACACCCATACTGGTGAAATATGCCTAAACCGGCTTAAACCAGGGGTGAAACTTGATGGCCAGCCACGTCACGGTACCTCCGCTCTAGAGGTCGGTCACGTCCTAAACACACCCATACTGGGATAATTTGCCTAAACCGGCTCAACCTAGGGGATGAAACTTACTAGTGGCGAGGATTCGTCCTCCTGGACAAAAGCTCCGCCCTGATCACAACTAGGATGGGTAGCGGCCACGACCACACAATGATGAAGTCGGAGACATTGGACCAGTGCAAGTCTAGATAGGCAACCACCTCTCACCCGGCGGGGATGTATGCGTATCCTAATCACGTTGAGGTTTTCCAGTGAGAAAGTCCAACGCTGGACTGGATGGGCAACCACCTCTCACCCGGCAGATGTATCCCAAAACACATCGAGGTGTTCCGGTGAGAATGTTCACCTCTAGGCTGGATGGGCAACCACCTCTCACCCAGCGGGGATATACCGATATCCAAAAAATGTCGAGTTTTTCCGGTGAGAAAGTCCAACTCTAGATTAAACTGGTGCAACGAAAACCACGGTGTCACGCATTCCCGCTTCTGAGACCTACCAAGAATACAGGCTCCAGTCCTGCGATACTCTGAACCTCTTATGGTCCTCTCGTGGGACCACGGGGGGACCACGGGACCTAACGAGGACCGCAGGAGTAAATTCAGGAGGATCACGGGGCGATCTTGGTGGTAGAAGCGAACGAAGAAGAAGACGGTGTGTAGACTGCTAGTCATTATGTAGTGTCACAGTAACCTGTTCACAGAGAGGACCTACTGGCAGTGCGACATCGTTCTAACAGTGATGAAAGCGCCATATTTCGGACAAGTGGTCATCTGAGGTAAAATGACCTCGGAAAATTTTAAAGGTTTATTTATCATGACTAAACTTCGGGCAAGTCCACGTCAGCTCAGATGTTCTCCCGTGTAGTTGATTCACGACACCAGCATAGCATGACAGGCACTGACATGGAATCCTCAAGGAAATAGAAAACGAGGAATGCCCAGACTAACTTGGAGAAGAGAAATTATAACAGGGATCAGAGACAAGGGATACACATGGAAGGAAGCAGAGAATAATTCCAAGAACAGGGATGACTGGAGAGCCTTTACCTGAGGCCTATGGTCTTATGGGAGTGAAAGGCGATGATGATGATGATGATGATGATGATGATGATGATGATGATGATGATGAGGAGGAGGAGGAGGAGAAAGAGGAGTGCATAAAGAACCTAGGCCGGTACTGGATTTAGGCATAAGCTGAACAAGCCACAGCGTAGATGTTCACACGGCTTCTGGTGTAACTTTCTGAAAAGAGGACTCCAAACTTTATACAGCTCACCAAGTCTACATCTGGCACAGCAGCGAAAAGCTCCGAAGTAAAAAATCCAGGACTGCACATGATCTCCATTTTCAGCCATTCCGGTTTCCAATATGGATTGATTAGTTATCATAAATATATTCTCGATGGCTGCAAGATATCGTTGATGATCTGCAAATGGATGCATCAGCAGCAGGCCATCTTGTTCACAACCGAGAGGCCTACATGAGTGCTGTTAGGGAGGCAAAGTTCCGCAAGGGACATGCAAATGAATGAATGGATACTCTTGTGGCCCTATAATATTGAAAGCCAGTGACTATAACTGGCAAAACATTCTCTTCCTTTCACTTTATCACCGATACTAAGACTAAATCCAGGCTTCATCAATATGGCAAGCTAGAGTTCTTGGGTAATGATGAGGGCATTAATAGCTGGTGGGGCGTAGCTAAATTAACAGTGAAGACTAGATTGATATGCCTAACTACCAAGAAGGATATATGAAAATAAAATCTCCGAGTTAAAGTTCCTCAAACACGTTGACTTTTGTGACGACGACAAAGCCGAAATAAAAGAATTGCTAGTCTTTTCTTAAGACCTGAGTGCAAGTAGGTTAGGTACTTTGCCAGGAAGTCTCAGCGTTCATTAAAATCCTATCTGAAGGAGAGGGGGGAAAAGTTAGTTTAGTTTTAGGTAAAACTAACTGGGTCACAGCACACAAACTAATTGTTAGTGGTCAGTTCGCACATTAATTGTGAAAAGAAACGATGCGATGTACGATAACAAGCATTGCAGGAAACAAAACAACACCTGAATATGACACCTGAATATAACACCTGAATATAACACCTGAATATAAATAACGCCTGAATATAACACCTGAATATAAATAAAGGCCTAAATATAACACCTGAATATAAATAACGCCTGAATATAACACCTGAATATAACACCTGAATATAAAACCTGAATATAAATAACGCCTGAATATAACACCTGAATATAAATAACGCCTGAATATAACACCTGAATATAAATAACGCCTGAATATAACACCTGAATATAACACCTGAATATAATACCTGAATATAACACCTGAATATAATGCCTGAATATAAATAACGCCTGAATATAACACCTGAATATAACACCTGAATATAATACCTGAATATAAAACCTGAATATAACACCTGAATATAACACCTGAATATAATGCCTGAATATAACACCTGAATATAACACCTGAATATAATACCTGAATATAACGCCTGAATATAAATAACGTCTGAATCTGTCCCTTGATTACACACTTGTCAAGACAGAATAGACATCATTTATCTTCCTGGGAAGAGGGCAAACATCGACGACAGTGAAGATGATGCTGATGATGATGGTGACGACAAAACAGAAGAAGGCCAAAAAAAAATATTTATTAAGATCTGTTACCTATGACTGTACTATATACAAGTCGCTGACACATTCAGTATTGCCCCCGTCACAAATTCACTGTATCTCCCTAACAGGCCATTCATTAACATTGTTAACCAATGCCATGACAGACCTTACTAATAATCAGCCTCTTTTACACGAAATTCCAACAGATAGCTCGCGCATTTATCTCCCCTTCTATATACCCTGATTAAGTCACAGTTTTTTCCCTTGTTTCCTGCTTCATCGGCACGTGATTTCAACCACAGGCACGTGACGTGAAAGGCGCTAACAATATTTACCTCGGCCGCTTTTAAATGAACCCTTCCCTCTCCAGCTGTTCTTGCATTCAAACCAAATGAATGGACCTCATTTGTGCCAATCGTGAGCTTGCCAAAGGGACATAATCTTATCTTCTAAATCAGACCTTGTAGGTCATCTGATCAGTGAGTTTAATTTCTTTTTATCAGTTCCAAGGAGATATTTTTTGCAAGGGTCTGCAAAATTTATATAAACGTATTTATAAGTACTTTATTGTTTATTTTTAACTTAAATTTTATCGTATAGATCTCACACGGAATGCTCGAATGGATTTCGCATGGAATCTTATAGTATTTGTTTTTTAGTGTACCAACATTTCATCATTGCATCGAAACAGTGCTGTTGTTTGCGCTATATTTTAACATAACTGTTGTTTATGTTAAACACTGTTTAACACCAGTCTTCCAACACTATCCGTCAGTCAGTCAGTCAGTCATTTGCATGTCCCTTGCGGAACTTTGCCTCCCTAACAGCTGTCCTGTAGGCCTCTCGGTTGTAAGCAAGACGCCCTACTCCGCCTTGGTTTTCCTCTCTTTCATTTTCCCAATATGTACTGGCTTCTCTAAATTATCATGACTTTTAGTATGTCCAAAATATTTCAGTTTTCTCTGTTTAATCTTCCATATTAGCCAACCTTCTTCAATATTAAGTTCTTGTAGTATGGATATATTTGGGTTTTTTTCCATATTTGAATGGCACCATAAAAAATATATATATAAATTGCTGTCGATAACGACAAGTCCTCGTGCGTTTATGTGGCCATGATTTTGTTAGATAACCAAGCAACCATCACGAGTGATAAAGATTACAACACTTTTGAAGGTTACTACAGTGTCAGCAGAGCCGTACTGACCAAGTCGGTTCGCTAAAAGCTTTAGAGGGCCTAAACATCAGGGATTTCAAAATTAATTGCGGAAGCTCAACAGCTGGTGCAGCATCTGCTGCTATTGTTGCTGCTCCTGCAGGTAGTGGAGCTGCTTCTGCTGCTCCAGCTGCACCTGTAGGTTGTGTAAACCTGCTGCTGAGGCCGAGAAACAGGGATAGAAGACATATCCTTCAAGAAACATATCCTTCAAGAAACATATCCTTCAAGAGTGCCAAAACCGCGCAGAACTGAGACGTGAGACATATGGCCAAAGGACACAAAACTTGGAGCAAAAGCTTTGGAGCTTCTACCAGGATCTGGAGAGGACTGCAGGCTTTGCCTTGTCGACAGGGATCATGATCTGAACGCAGAAGCAGAAGAAGAAGAAGAAGAATGAGAACGATTATGAGGAGTCCTACAAAGAAGTGGGCTTTCGGGTGTTTGGGCTAATACACAGACAAACCTCTTGCCTTCACGTGCTGAAATAAACGACTTGAAAATATTTTGGACAAAAAAAACTTGATGTTTCTATATGTTTCCTTTAAGTTTCTCTACAGCTCTGTTGAAGATAAAAGTGGATTCTGCTAGCTCCAGTTGGGTTGGTGAGCTGGATCGTTATTACAAACGAGGCAACTTTATATAATTTTTCACTGTTTATATGGATTAGATTTTTTTAAAATTCCATGTCATCTTTTAACCTTTTCTGATCTGTTAACCTACTTCTGGATTTGTTATTGAATTTGAATCCAAATCAAGATACATTTTTCATGGAAGTGTAGTCAACGAAAACAGAAGAAAGCCAGCCTTTAGTCACCCTTAATAACATAACTTGAAGGAAGCAAGGGTCTTATATTTTTCATGACAAACCAGGCCACGTGTTTCAGAAAGGATGCCTAACAATACATCAGCTCCATTTTAACGTTTAGCTTCCGCATAAAACTTCTTTTTTAACGAAATCAAAGCTTATTGAGAAAGATCATATTTCGAACACTTTTTGTTTACACTGTCACCTTTCCTATCTTTCTTTGTAATCTAAAGTCTTCCAACTGTTTCATACAAAGTAAACACGCACAGGGCAATAAAAGTGCACAAAATCATTAATGTTGAATCAGTAGGTCACCTGGCGTTGTACCGTCTACGCGTGTTAAGTTCGTGCGAGCGGTATTTTGACCTTGTGTTAGGACTGATCTGCAGACAAATTCTGGCAAAGTGCCGGCGGCATCATATTTTTGCATCGAAGCTCGACAGACCTTCAGCCAAGACCTTCGAAATGATTTTACAGACCTTCAGCGAGCATCTTTTATATGTGGGGCGTCAGTTTTTTGAGTGACATGCGCCTTTCAAAGCCGGTTCAAGGTGACAAGTGTTCGGGGTCGACCAGTCACCAGCAAAGCGCAGAAAATGTAGGGGGGGGGGAATTCGTGAACTCGTCCACGAGGATGGTAGCCGAACAATCCATAAGCTGTCTCACAAGGTTTAAATCAGTTATGGAATCTCCCAGCAGATAAGGACGGACAACCCGAACATTGCATCACAATGCCGCGAAAGTTTGTCCCAGGGGCTCTTGACACTAGATCAGAAAAGTCGCGGGGTCTTGACACTAGATCAGAAAAGTCGCGGGGTCTTGACAGAAAAGTCGCGGGGTCTTGACACTAGATCAGAAAAGTCGCGGGGTCTTGACACTAGATCAGAAAAGTCGCGGGGTCTTGACACTAGATCAGAAAAGTCGCGGGGTCTTGACACTAGATCAGAAAAGTCGCGGGGTCTTGACACTAGATCAGAAAAGCCGCGGGATCTTGACAGAAAAGTCGCGGGGTCTTGATCTCTCTCTCTCTCTCTGAACCTTAAGTGCCCAGAGCACATGGGGCTTCCACAAGGGTTTTCCACAAATGCCTGTCCTTCGCCTTTTTTTCTGCTCTTGCCCAGGTGAGCCCTCTATTGCTCAACATCCTTTCTGTTGTTCTTCTCCATGTCTCTTTTGGTCTACCTTTACTTCTGCTCCCCTGTGGTGTCCATCTTAGTGCTATTTTTGGTAGTGAGTTGTCAGTCATTCGGAGCACATGTCCCAACCATCGCCAGCGTCTTTCCTCAATAATTGTTGTCAGTGGTTTCATCTGCATTTCTGCTTATAAGATGTTATTTCTTATAGGGGTCTTGATGCTAGATCAGAAAAGCCGCGGGATCTTGACAGAAAAGTAGTGGGGTCTTCACAGAAAAGTCGCCGGGTCTTGACACTAGATCAGAAAAGTCGCGGGATCTTGACACTAGATCAGAAAAGTCGCCGGGTCTTGACACTAGATCAGAAAAGTCGCGGGATCTTGACACTAGATCAGAAAATCGCCGGGTCTTGACACTAGATCAGAAAAGTAGCGGGATCTTGATAAAAAAGCCGCGGGGTCTTGACGTTAGATCAGAAAAGCCGCAGGATCTTGACATAAAAGCCGCGGGGTCTTGACACTAGATCAGAAAAGCCGCGGGATCTTGACATTAGATCAGAAAAGCCGCGGGATCTTGACACTAGATCAGAAAAGTCGCGGGGTCTTGGCGCTAGATCAGAAAAGCCACGGGGTCTTGACAGAAAAGTCGCGGGGTCTTGATCTCTCTCTCTCTCTGAACCTTAAGTGCCCAGAGCACATGGGGCTTCCACAAGGGTTTTCCACAAATGCCTGTCCTTCGCCTTTTTTTCTGCTCTTGCCCAGGTGAGCCCTCTATTGCTCAACATCCTTTCTGTTGTTCTTCTCCATGTCTCTTTTGGTCTACCTTTACTTCTGCTCCCCTGTGGTGTCCATCTTAGTGCTATTTTTGGTAGTGAGTTGTCAGTCATTCGGAGCACATGTCCCAACCATCGCCAGCGTCTTTCCTCAATAATTGTTGTCAGTGGTTTCATCTGCATTTCTGCTTATAAGATGTTATTTCTTATAGGGGTCTTGATGCTAGATCAGAAAAGCCGCGGGATCTTGACAGAAAAGTAGTGGGGTCTTCACAGAAAAGTCGCCGGGTCTTGACACTAGATCAGAAAAGTCGCGGGATCTTGACACTAGATCAGAAAAGTCGCCGGGTCTTGACACTAGATCAGAAAAGTCGCGGGATCTTGACACTAGATCAGAAAATCGCCGGGTCTTGACACTAGATCAGAAAAGTAGCGGGATCTTGATAAAAAAGCCGCGGGGTCTTGACGTTAGATCAGAAAAGCCGCAGGATCTTGACATAAAAGCCGCGGGGTCTTGACACTAGATCAGAAAAGCCGCGGGATCTTGACATTAGATCAGAAAAGCCGCGGGATCTTGACACTAGATCAGAAAAGTCGCGGGGTCTTGGCGCTAGATCAGAAAAGCCACGGGGTCTTGACAGAAAAGTCGCGGGGTCTTGACGCTAGATCGGAAAAGCCGCGGGGTCTTGACGCTAGATCAGAAAAACTGCGGAGCCTTGACACTAGAACAGAAAAGTCGAGGGGTCTTGACCAGTGCCTTGAGTTTCGTAAGACAGTTCACGACGACTCAACTTTCAACTCTAGGGTTGTCATGGGCGATGAAATTTGAATTGACCTGAAGGATCCAGAGACAAATATAGCAGTGATCAATGTAGACGAAGCCACAGTTACCAACCTTTCTGGTAAAAACGTTGCAAGTTTTGCTATCTGCGTTTTTGTTTTCGTTTATTTCTGTTATTCTTTACCAGAACCTCTGAAATATGCACTAAGAAACGAGATTTGGTAACTTTGTTCGATATACCGTAATCTCGTAGTGTGGGAATGCAGTTGCGTATCAACGTTCCAAAATTTGATGTAGAACTGATGCGACGGAAAATAATGGAGATATGTCTGCACGCAATGAAGTATTAAATACTGTTGTAGTCGCCATAATACACAGATCTAGACAGGAATCTAAGTATTGTTGTAGTTTCCATAAAACATAGACCAAGACAGGAATCTAAGTATTGTTGTAGTTTCCATAAAACATAGACCAAGACAGGAATCTAAGTATTGTTGTAGTTACCATAAAACATAGACCTAGACAGGAATCTAAGTATTGTTGTAGTTACCATAAAACATAGACCTAGACAGGAATCTAAGTATTGTTGTAGTTACCATAAAACATAGACCTAGACAGGAATCTAAGTATTGTTGTAGTTACCATAAAACATAGACCTAGACAGGAATCTAAGTATTGTTGTAGTTACCATAAAACATAGACCTAGACAGGAATCTAAGTATTGTTGTAGTTACCATAAAACATAGACCTAGACAGGAATCTAAGTATTGTTGTAGTTACCATAAAACATAGACCTAGACAGGAAGCTAAGTATTGTTGTAGTTACCATAAAACATAGACCTAGACAGGAATCTAAGTATTGTTGTAGTTACCATAAAACATAGACCTAGAGGAATCTAAGTATTGTTGTAGTTACCATAAAACATAGACCTAGACAGGAATCTAAGTATTGTTGTAGTTACCATAAAACATAGACCTAGACAGGAATCTAAGTATTGTTGTAGTTACCATAAAACATAGACCTAGACAGGAAGCTAAGTATTGTTGTAGTTACCATAAAACATAGACCTAGACAGGAATCTAAGTATTGTTGTAGTTACCATAAAACATAGACCTAGACAGGAATCTAAGTATTGTTGTAGTTACCATAAAACATAGACCTAGACAGGAATCTAGTAACTGTAACTAATTGTTATCCAAGGGAGATTTTTGTTTTCTTTATTTAACTTAAGATTAACATACTCTCCAAACAGCACAATATCGCAGCTAAGGACAACCACGTCTAGACAGGGGGAGTAAACGTAGACAAAGCAACAGCAGCTGTTGAAACGTAGACAAAGGAATTTATTTGCAGGTGAATACATAAGTTGTCTATTCCTATATATGCTGCCCGGGGTTATAAAGAATTCTAAAAAAAAGCAAAATAACTGCAATCAACTTTCCTGGCTTCTTGGTTGTCATTGCAACCAGTTATCATTATTCTGAAGACATAACTCCTACCTTTCTCTATCAGTTATGAGAGCAATACATCAAACGCTACTTATATACTTATGTCTTTACTTACCTAAGGCACACTCGATTCTTCCTTCACTCGCCAAATAAGTTTAACAACTGCTTACAGTCACAGATAAGACAGTTGTGCTAAGCCATCTCAACAGAAAGTATGCCCCGTTTATAAATATAAAATAAAGTAAGTAAAGGTAACCCTGTCATGCCTTAGGGGCACATAGGGATATGGTGTTAGTGCCCATATTTTCCTTGACCTGTCAGCACACTAGAGGGTGATATGGTCAGTATCACGCCTGGCCGGCTTTCCTTCCCAAACTCCAGAAGAAGTCGGGTACCCATTTCTACAGCTGGGTGACTGGGGTGCCGCCGGCCGGATTCGAAACCCCGACCTTCGCCATGATAGACCAGTGCACTAACAACTTCGCCACTCAGTTATAAATATAACAGGGAAACAAAGTAAACCGCGCAGTAATGCTCACACATTTACTTAGCTATTTATTTGGAAGACGCCCCTATACCGCCTTGACTTGGACACCCTAAGGGAAAGGAAAGAGGGGCAGGCCAGTGGGGACATGGAGACACACAATACAAGAACTTAAGGAAGCAGGAAAGACATGGTTTTAGGTATCCCGGCCTGCCCAGGACAGGATTGGCTGGAGAACTTTTGTTGATACCTTATGCTCCACTGGAAGTACAAAGGACTGATGATGATTTATTTCATTGAAACAAGAGATAAAAACTATCCCCCAAAAAATGTTAAGAATTCAGTAAAGTAATACCTTTCTTCTTCTTTTAATTGCTGTAATTTTCTTCTCTGCAACGGACTGCAGTATCAGCAAGACTACCCAAAGAACTATACTGTTTTAAGAGTTTTTTCCTTGGTTATAGTATTTATCTATTTCTGGGTTCTCTTTATTCGTCTCATTTCATTCATTCATTCATGAATATATATATATATATATATATATATATATATATATATATATATATATATATATATTTATTAAGTACTGTGACTTAAGAACGATTATAACAACTGATTCGAAATGTCACAACGAAATAAAAAGCAGACGCGCTCATGCCAGGTCAGCATTCCAGAAAATGAGAAACATCTTGTGCAACAGATCCATATCAATGGAAACAAGATTTCGAGTACTTAAATGTTACATCGAGCCAATTTTGTTTTATGGGTGTGAAGCATGGTCCATGAATAAGAGAGTACAGCGAGAAATGGAGGCCATGGAAATGTGGTTTATAAGAAGGATGTTGAAGGTACCATGAAGATCCAAGAAAACCATTGAAGAAGTCTTAGGGAGACTGGAGTTAAAAAGCAAATTATAGCAAAGATCAGAGACAGACAAGCGAGATTTATAGGACATTTCCTGAGAAGAGGAAAACTGGAACACACTGTGGCAACTGGAAAAATTGAGGGAAGAAGAGACAGAGGAAGACAGAGAGAGAAGTTACTGGATGAGCTATCAGTGTGGCTAGGAAGTAAGTCACCGGCAGATCTCATAATCAACGCAAAAGACAAGAAATTGTTGAGAGAAATGATCGCCTGCGCCGCGCGACACGGCACTTAGAATTACAATATATATATATACATTTCACTCGTTCCTTCGTCACCTGGTGACAAATTAATGATGTGTAAGCTTTTCATGAGGACCTGAGAATCAAGTTTATTTATTATTCGGCCTAACAGGCGCTCCAGAGTTTTATTTAGCAGTCACTACAGCTGATGAAAAAAAAAAGGTAAGATCTTAGTTCCCATGGAGACACTTCGAGGATTCGGTGTTGGGCCCGTATTTCCACGACCTTCGGCACATGAAAGTGTGATAAGGTCAGTGTCACGCCTGGCCGCGTTTACTTTTGTAGTTTTGTCAGGTACCTATTTGTAGGGGCTGGGTGGACATGAAGTCATTTTTGGTGGTCTTACATCTTTTCCCGTGCCTCTAAACGATACATGGGGCTCGCGTGGTAGTTCGCCAAGATGTCCTGTCTTCGGCGAGTTTTTCAGTCTCATCAAGGGATGTTACGCCCACTAAACTGGCTTCTCTTAACAATGTCCTCTTTAGAGTTTCACGTAGTCGACATCTTTTTTCTTCGGCCTATTGTGTTCCGTTTGATAGCTTGTTTTGATATTCTCTGATTGTTTCTTCTCATCACATGATCGACATATGTCCATCTTCTTTTTCTGATCACCCACGAGACAGGTTGTTGTTTGCTCATCTGTCTTATATCTGAGTTGTTCTTGAATTCATTCCACTTTATACCGAGTATTTTCCTTAGGCATGTGCTTTCGAAACAGTCTAATGTCTTGTTTATTTATAAATTTGTAATTATAAGTACAAGTATTTCTGTATTTATTTTTCTGGTGGTGTGTACCAGAAACCCTCCCCCCCCCCCCAAATCACACTTGGACTAACCGCTCGGCTAATCAAACCGCCACAGTAGCAGATGACATAACAAAATGAAATTAACGCTTCAAGGTGTTGCCTTTCATGCTCTAGAAGAGAGAAGAGTTTTGTTGTTGTTGTTGTTGTTGTTGTTTTACTAACATATGTTCAAGTTTTTACATTCTAATTGCAATCACTCTTCTAAGCTGCCAGAAGCCCACTTACCCAAAGTTCTCATATCCTTCTTGCTAATCATGGTTCTCTTTATTCGTCTCATTTCATTCATTCATTCATGAATATATATATATATATATATATATATATATATATATATATATATATATATATATTTATTAAGTACTGTGACTTAAGAACGATTATAACAACTGATTCGAAATGTCACAACGAAATAAAAAGCAGACGCGCTCATGCCAGGTCAGCATTCCAGAAAATGAGAAACATCTTGTGCAACAGATCCATATCAATGGAAACAAGATTTCGAGTACTTAAATGTTACATCGAGCCAATTTTGTTTTATGGGTGTGAAGCATGGTCCATGAATAAGAGAGTACAGCGAGAAATGGAGGCCATGGAAATGTGGTTTATAAGAAGGATGTTGAAGGTACCATGAAGATCCAAGAAAACCATTGAAGAAGTCTTAGGGAGACTGGAGTTAAAAAGCAAATTATAGCAAAGATCAGAGACAGACAAGCGAGATTTATAGGACATTTCCTGAGAAGAGGAAAACTGGAACACACTGTGGCAACTGGAAAAATTGAGGGAAGAAGAGACAGAGGAAGACAGAGAGAGAAGTTACTGGATGAGCTATCAGTGTGGCTAGGAAGTAAGTCACCGGCAGATCTCATAATCAACGCAAAAGACAAGAAATTGTTGAGAGAAATGATCGCCTGCGCCGCGCGACACGGCACTTAGAATTACAATATATATATATACATTTCACTCGTTCCTTCGTCACCTGGTGACAAATTAATGATGTGTAAGCTTTTCATGAGGACCTGAGAATCAAGTTTATTTATTATTCGGCCTAACAGGCGCTCCAGAGTTTTATTTAGCAGTCACTACAGCTGATGAAAAAAAAAAGGTAAGATCTTAGTTCCCATGGAGACACTTCGAGGATTCGGTGTTGGGCCCGTATTTCCACGACCTTCGGCACATGAAAGTGTGATAAGGTCAGTGTCACGCCTGGCCGCGTTTACTTTTGTAGTTTTGTCAGGTACCTATTTGTAGGGGCTGGGTGGACATGAAGTCATTTTTGGTGGTCTTACATCTTTTCCCGTGCCTCTAAACGATACATGGGGCTCGCGTGGTAGTTCGCCAAGATGTCCTGTCTTCGGCGAGTTTTTCAGTCTCATCAAGGGATGTTACGCCCACTAAACTGGCTTCTCTTAACAATGTCCTCTTTAGAGTTTCACGTAGTCGACATCTTTTTTCTTCGGCCTATTGTGTTCCGTTTGATAGCTTGTTTTGATATTCTCTGATTGTTTCTTCTCATCACATGATCGACATATGTCCATCTTCTTTTTCTGATCACCCACGAGACAGGTTGTTGTTTGCTCATCTGTCTTATATCTGAGTTGTTCTTGAATTCATTCCACTTTATACCGAGTATTTTCCTTAGGCATGTGCTTTCGAAACAGTCTAATGTCTTGTTTATTTATAAATTTGTAATTATAAGTACAAGTATTTCTGTATTTATTTTTCTGGTGGTGTGTACCAGAAACCCTCCCCCCCCCCCCAAATCACACTTGGACTAACCGCTCGGCTAATCAAACCGCCACAGTAGCAGATGACATAACAAAATGAAATTAACGCTTCAAGGTGTTGCCTTTCATGCTCTAGAAGAGAGAAGAGTTTTGTTGTTGTTGTTGTTGTTGTTGTTTTACTAACATATGTTCAAGTTTTTACATTCTAATTGCAATCACTCTTCTAAGCTGCCAGAAGCCCACTTACCCAAAGTTCTCATATCCTTCTTGCTAATCATGGTCAGACAGATCGACTGACAAGCCAGATGACCTTTTATATTCTTCGCTGGACTACTTAACTAACCTAGCGTAATCAGACAGCTGTGGTAATTAGGCCTTGCTTGCGGTGAAAAGATACCAGACAGCTTCAGTAGATATGCTGTGATTGAGGTGAAAAGATACCAGACAGCTTCAGTAGATATGCTGTGATTGAGGTGAAAAGATATCAGACAGCTTCAGTAGATATGATGTGATTGAGGTGAAAAGATATCAGACAGCTTCAGGAGACAGGCTTTGCTTGAGGTGAAAAGATATTAGACAGCTTCGGTAGACAGGCTTTGCTTGAGGTGAAAAGATATCAGACGCCTTCGGTAGTCAGGCTTTGCTTGAGGTGAAAAGATATCAGATACCTTCTGTAAAGAGGATTTGCTTGAGGTGAAAAGATATCAGACGACTTCAGTAGACAGGCTTTGCTTGAGGTGAAAAGATATCAGACGACTTCGGTAGTCAGGCTTTTCTTGAGGTGAAAAGATATCAGACACCTTCTGTAGACAGACTTTGCTTGAGGTGAAAAGATATCAGACGACTTCAGTCGACAGAGTTTGCTTGAGGTGAAAAGATATCAGACACCTTCTGTAGACAGGCTTTGCTTGAGGTGAAAAGATATCAGACGACTTCAGTAGACAGGCTTTTCTTGAGGTGAAAAGATATCAGACGGCTTCGGTAGACAGGCTTTGCTTGAGGTGAAAAGATATCAGACAGCTTCAGGAGACAGGCTTTGCTTGAGGTGAAAAGATATCAGACAGCTTCGGTAGGCAGGCTTTGTTTGAGGTGAAAAGATACCAGACAGCTTCGGTAGGCAGGCTTTGTTTGAGGTGAAAAGATATCAGACGGCTTCAGTAGACAGGCTTTGCTTGAGGTGAAAAGATATCAGACGACTTCAGTAGACAGAGTTTGCTTGAGGTGAAAAGATATCAGACAGCTTCGGTAGACAGGCTTTTCTTGAGGTGAAAAGATATCAGACAGCTTCGGTAGACAGGCTTTTCTTGAGGTGAAAAGATATCAGACGGCTTCGGTAGTCAGGCTTTTCTTGAGGTGAAAAGATATCAGACGACTTCAGTAGACAGAGTTTGCTTGAGGTGAAAATATATCAGACAGCTTCGGTAGACAGGCTTTTCTTGAGGTGAAAAGATATCAGACAGCTTCGGTAGACAGGCTTTTCTTGAGGTCAAAAGATATCAGACAGCTTCGGTAGACAGGCTTTGCTTGAGGTGAAATGATATCAGACAGCTTCGGTAGGCAGGCTTTGCTTGAGGTGAAAAGATATCAGACAGCTTCGGTAGACAGGCTTTGCTTGAGGTGAAAAGATATCAGACAGCTCCGGTAGGCAGGCTTTGCTTGAGGTGAAAAGATATCAGACAGCTTCGGTAGACAGGCTTTTCTTGAGGTGAAAAGATATCAGACGACTTCAGTAGACAGGCTTTTCTTGAGGTGAAAAGATATCAGACAGCTTCGGTAGACAGGCTTTGCTTGAGGTGAAAAGATATCAGACAGCTTCGTTACACAGGCTTTGCTTGAGGTGAAAAGATACAAGACAGCTTCGGTAGACAGGCTTTGCTTGAGGTGAAAAGATATCAGACAGCCTTATGTTAAACTCTGGCTAATGGTCTCCATCCTTCAGTCGACTTTCCACGTTCCGGGCTTTATTGCAGCCTACCCTCTCAGCCATGACAAACTAGTAGAACAGTCTGCTGTGTGGAAAACGAAGAAGATGATGACAGGGTCTCGGCCAGCTTTTGGTTTACTGACCTTGACCTAGCGCAAAGAGCTTTTTCGCTCCGAGGGAAAGAAAGAAAATCCAAACATATTTTCTTAAAGGTAAAAAAAAAAAAAATTGGAGAAAAAGAAGAAGAAAATTGCATCAGCGTGTCATCAAATTCTGTGCTTAAACGTGAAGAAAACGTGTCCATCCTGTTACAGTCAGGCCTGTTCTTCCCCCCCCCCACCCCGGGGCATGCCAACCAGGGGGTCAACATGCTCTGTTTATCAAATGAACATGCATAATTTTGAGCCAATCGATGCCCGTGAATGGATGGCGGATGTCATAACATGCAGGGGCGGTTACTCTGTGCAATCATTAGCGTCCGCTATTAACTGTTTGTGAACATCATCGGCTTAAAAAATGGAGGAAACATGAAAACTGGAATGAAAGAACGAAAAAAAAAATATATTCCAGGCATTGCTCTTCATTTTTCTCTTCATTCAAGATTTATCCACCTATTTAGTTTTTTTTTCCCCTTCTTTCTCTGTAATTGCAGCACTCCTTGATATCATCTTACATTATTATCATCACACCATCACATTCGCCGTCAATGTGTGTTCTTTTATTTCACTATTCCCTATGGATGGATGGATGGATGGATGGATGGATGGATGGATGGACGGACGGACGGACGGACGGACAGACAGACAGATGGACAGATAGATAGATAGTAAGTCTTTCACGTTTTCTCGTCCTACGATTTCAACAATAACATTGTCTGTGTTCTCTTCCTGTTATTACTCTTTTTTTTTACGACGAAAACAACAGGCCGTGACCTGATGGTACTGCAAACCGGGTCCACCAGTAACGGGATGTGGACCTTGCCCCCGGCATTGAATGTGCAGGGCAGGCCTCATGTTTTCTCTGTCTGTTATTATTATCTTCTGTTTTCTCCTCCGGTTATTACTCTCTTCTGTTCTCTCTTCCTTTTATTACTCTCTTCTGTTTTCTCCTCGTGCTGTTTGTGTCCTTCTCTTCAGTTTTCTCTTCCTGTTATTACTCTCCTCTGTTCTCTCTTCCTGTAATTACTCTCTTCTGTTTTCTGTTCCTGTTATTACTCTCCTCTGTTTTCTCTTCCTGTTATTACTCTCTTCTGTTCTCTCTTCCTGTAATTACTCTCCTCTGTTCTCTCTTCCTGTAATTACTCTCCTCTGTTTTCTGTTCCTGTTATTACTCTCCTCTGTTTTCTCTTCCTGTTATTACTCTCCTCTGTTTTCTCTTCCTGTTATTACTCTCCTCTGTTCTCTCTTCCTGTAATTACTCTCCTCTGTTCTCTCTTCCTGTTATTACTCTCCTCTGTTTTCTCTTCCTGTTATTACTCTCCTCTGTTCTCTCTTCCTGTAATTACTCTCCTCTGTTCTCTCTTCCTGTAATTACTCTCCTCTGTTTTCTGTTCCTGTTATTACTCTCCTCTGTTTTCTCTTCCTGTTATTACTCTCCTCTGTTCTCTCTTCCTGTAATTACTCTCCTGTTTTCTGTTCCTGTTATTACTCTCCTCTGTTTTCTCTTCCTGTTATTACTCTCCTCTGTTCTCTCTTCCTGTAATTACTCTCTTCTGTTTTCTGTTCCTGTTATTACTCTCCTCTGTTTTCTCTTCCTGTTATTACTCTCTTCTGTTCTCTCTTCCTGTAATTACTCTCCTCTGTTCTCTCTTCCTGTAATTACTCTCCTCTGTTTTCTGTTCCTGTTATTACTCTCCCCTGTTTTCTCTTCCTGTTATTACTCTCCTCTGTTTTCTCTTCCTGTTATTACTCTCTTCTTTCTCTCTTCCTGTAATTACTCTCCTCTGTTTTCTGTTCCTGTTATTACTCTCTTCTTTCTCTCTTCCTGTAATTACTCTCCTCTGTTTTCTGTTCCTGTTATTACTCTCTTCTTTCTCTCTTCCTGTTATTACTCTCCTCTGTTTTCTCTTCCTGTTATTACTCTCTTCTTTCTCTCTTCCTGTAATTACTCTCCTCTGTTTTCTGTTCCTGTTATTACTCTCTTCTATTTTCTCCTCGCGCTATTTGTACTCTGCTCTTCTCTTTCCCACAGTCATGAAGACTGAAGATTGCTTTGATTTAGTCCAACAGTCATTAAGACTGAAGATTGCTTTGATTTAGTCCAACAGTCATTAAGACTGAAGATTGCTTTGATTTAGTACAGTCTTCTCTCGTCTGTTTTTTTTTTCATAATCGTTACGTATTAGCCAGTTTTCTGTGCTGCCTAATGTTGTGAAAATTGTTAAACAGATGCTGTGATATCATTAATCTTGTGAAATTTTTAAGCAGACATCCTGTTCTTATTAACCTTGTGACATTATTAGGCAGGTGTCCTGTTCTTATTAATCTTGTGAAATTGTTGAGCAGGTGTCTGTTCTTATTAATCTTGTGAAATTGTTAAGCAGGTGTCCTGTTCTTATTAATTTTGTGAAATTGTTAATCCAGAGTTCTGTTCTCATTAATATTGTGAAATTGTTAAGCCGATGTCCTCTTCTCATTAATCTTGTGAAATTGTTAAGAAGGTATCCTGTTCTTATTAATCTTGTGAAATTGTTAAGCCAGTGTCCTGTTCTTATTAATCTTGTGAAATTGTTAAGCCGATGTCCTCTTCTCATTAATCTAGTGAAATTGTTAAGAAGGTATCCTGTTCTTATTAATCTTGTGAAATTGTTAAGCAGATGTCCTGTTCAAATTAATCTAGTGAAATTGTTAAGCAGGTGTCCAGTTCTTAATAATCTTGTGAAATTATTAAGCAAGTGTCCTGTTCTTATTAATCTTGTGAAATTATTAAGCAGATGTCCTGTTATTATTAATCTTGTGAAATTATTAAGAAGGTGTCCTGTTCTTATTAATCTTGTGAAATTGTTAAGCTGGTGTCCTATTCTTATTAATCTTGTGAAATTGTTAAGCAGATGTCCTGTTCAAATTAATCTAGTGAAATTGTTAAGCCGGTGTCCTGTTCTTATTAATCCTGTGAAATTATTAAATCAGTTTTCTGTGCTCACAGTCGTATCAGATGACTATGTCGAGTTATCTTCGTATTAATCTTGTCATATCATTTCCTCCTTGTTTCACGTTGGTACTTTTACTATCTATGTCCCTGTAACATAGAGCTGGTGTTCTTTGCAGCCGATGCTCTGGAGGTATTGAGGCACAGCATCGAATCGGCGTGGGAGCGGGTTATGGTAGCTACTTTATCAGTCCTGGAGTACAGCTAAAAAGCAAGGGGTGTGCAATGCTTCTTTAGCAGACTCCACCACCATGGGGTCTATGGCGATCCCTGTCCCGTTAGCCAGGCTAGGCCTGTTACTGGGGATACCAACGGAGAGGTGGGACAGGGTCTTCGTCAGCTATAGTTCGCTAACCCTGACGGTAGCATATCAGCTATGGTTCGCTAACCCTGGTGCTAGCATATCAGCTATGGTTCGCTAACCTTGATGCTAGCATATCAGCTATGGTTCGCTAACCCTGATGCTAGCATATCAGCTATGGTTCGCTAACCCTGATGCTAGCATATCAGCTGTGGTTCACTGATTGCCTAATCGGCAGCCTCTTAACCCCCTTTGGCGTAGGTTAAAAACACTTCTTCTCATCATCATCATCATCATCATCATCATCCGGTGTCTTGCCCGTTGATGTTGACGGTCATGTGTCTACACAAATGTTGGTCCTTGCTGTTTTCCATCAGCTCAGTTGGTGATTTTGTTCTTTTTGTGTGGGTGGTCTTTAGAGCGACTTGGGGCCGCGGCTTAGCCGTGCCAAACATGTCTTCACCAGTAAAACTTCCACCAGAAGTGGAAAACAAAATGTAAGATTTGTTCAGACTTGGAACAAATACCGTTTGCGCAATTGTTGTATTGTGTTAAAGATTTACATTGTCTGCGTTGTAATTGTAACTGTGAAAGCTTCTAATTATAAACAGTGGTCCTGAAACCGTTCTAGGTTGCCGATCTGTTCTAAAAGTGCAATGAAATTGCAATCAGGTCGCGTGAAGTGTGGATCTCGTTTACAAACGGTGCCAACGTTTGGTTTTTTTTTTCCATGACGAAGACCAGAAACTTTATGTGGAGCCATCTTTCTTACGTGCTCTTATCATACGGGCACATAATTTGGGTAGACTGCCACAGAAAGCTGTTTCTGGTAGACTGCCACAGAGAGCCGTTTCTGGTAGACTGCCACAGAGAGCCGTTTCTGGTAGACTGCCACAGAAAGCTGTTTTTGTTAGATTGCCACAGAAAGCTGTTTCTGGTAGACTGCCACAGAGAGCTGTTTCTGGTAGACTGCCACAGAGAGATGTTTCTGGTAGACTGCCACAGAGAGCTGTTTCTGGTAGACTGCCACAGAGAGCTGTTTCTGGTAGACTGCCACAGAAAGATGTTTCTGGTAGACTGCCACAGAGATCTGTTTCTGGTAGACTGCCACAGAGATATGTTTCTGGTAGACTGCCACAGAGAGCTGTTTCTGGTAGACTGCCACAGAGAGCTGTTTCTGGTAGACTGCCACAGAGAGCCGTTTCTGGTAGACTGCCACAGAAAGCTGTTTTTGTTAGATTGCCACAGAAAGCTGTTTCTGGTAGACTGCCACAGAGAGATGTTTCTGGTAGACTGCCACAGAAAGATGTTTCTGGTAGACTGGCACAGAAAGCTGCTTCTGGTAGACTGGCACAGAAAGCTGTTTCTGGTAGACTGGCACAGAAAGCTGTTTCTGGTAGACTGCCACAGAAAGCTGTTTTTGTTAGATTGCCACAGAAAGCTGTTTCTGGTAGACTGGCACAGAAAGCTGTTTCTGGTAGGCTGCCACGGAACGCCTTTTTCTCTATACCGTAAGCTTTTGACAATCAATTCTCTTCCACCTTGCGCAATCGGCGGTACTTATAATCAATCTTTCTGCATTTTCCCCACTATATCACTTGATCAGTCTGTTGAAACATTCTTGTCTCAGTCTCTCTTTTCTTCTTTTTCTTTTTTTTCCATTCGTTTTCCAGTGAATACCAGGTTTTTGCGTTATTGCAGTGCTTCAGAATAGTAGAATATGACTATCGTGCCATTTTGTTGTGCTGACAAGAACATCATTCGTTTGGGCTGACGATAGTGTTATTTCATTATCACGAGTCTCATAAGCGTGTACGTATGTATGTGTGTATGTGCGTGTGTGCTATTGATCTTTCGCCGCAAAATTATCACATAATTTTCCAAATTTCGACACTTACATTTCACAACCAACTGTTGCTGTAGGCGATTGTGCCACTCAGTTTTTTGTTTTTGTCGGAAGAATTTCAAAAATAGCCTCCCTTTTGAATAATGCTCGACAAATTAAATTAATAACTAGGCTCCATGTGCTAAATAACCCCTCCTCTAAGACACACAAAAGCCACTTGGAAAGTAAAAAAAAAAAAGTGTAATGTGTTCTTCAATAATTTAAGCGCCATGAAGTCTTAGTTGAGGCGGTCAATATTTTAAGTTACTTATAACTAGAAAGATAATACAGTCAATGTTTAAAGTTACTTATAACCAGAAAGATAATACTGTCAATGTTTGAAGTTACTTATAACCAGGAAGATAATACTGTCAGTATTTGAAGTTATTTATAACCAGAAACAGTAAAAAAGAAAGTAAAACAACTAAAGAATCTGTGGAGAGGAGCAGACAGAACCACAAAAATAAGATTTTTAAGAGCATGCATCTTTCCCATCGCAACATATGCCTGTAAGACCTGGACGCTTAACAAAACAGCTGAGAAACACATACATGCCTTTGAATGTAAATGCCACAAAAGAGTTCTCCAAATATCGTGGACACAAAAAAGAACAAATATATCCATACTACAAAAGCTTAATGTTGAAGAAGGCTGGTTAGTAAAGAGGATTAAAGAGAGAAAACTTAAATATTTTTGACACATTAAAAGTCATGATAATTTAGAGAAGACCGTATTGGAAGGATGCATAATGGGAAAAAGAAAGAGAGGAAGACCAAAACGAAGATGGCTGCAAGACATCGTTGACGATCTGCAAATGGATGCAGCAGCAGCAGGCCATCTTGCTCACAACCGAGAGGCCTACAGGAGTGCTGTTAGGGAGGCAAAGTTCCACAAGGGACATGCAAATGAATGAATGAATGAATGAATTAATTAATTAATTAATTAATATAACCAGAAAGATAATACTGTCAGTATAGACAGCTGTTGTCCCAGTCTTCACAGGGTGAAACATGAGGCCATTAAAAAAAAGGCTAGACATAACCTGGTGTCTTATGTTTACATTTTTCTATTTCTTTTTTCCCGCTTTGGTGAATATTTCAAATAAGTTCTGTTCAACATTAAATAATGTTGGTCACTTGATGAGTAGAAATGATCAGAGAATCCCAAAACAAGCTATCAAGTGGAACACAACAGGCCAAAGAAAAAGAGGCAGACCGCGTGAAACTCTGAAGAGGACATTGTTAAGTGAGGCCAAATTAACAGGCATAAAATCCTTTGAGGAGGTTGAAAGACTTGCCGAAGACAGGAAATATTGGCGAACTACTTTGCGAGCCCTGTGTGACGTTTAACGGCACGGGAAGAATGTAAGATATAAGATAAGAACACTAAATAATATACGCAAAGCATGGAAAATTTTCCGTTAAATTTTCTAAGCAACATGGGCGGGGTTTTTTTTCCTTTAGAATTCTGATATGTAAATTGCATATTCAGATATCAGAATTATAAAGAGAAAAAAAAACATGAAACGTAGGCTTGGGGATCGAAAGTAGGCATTACCTTTGATCCCCCGAACCTGGCTTTCTTGTCTTTGCTTAGAGTTTTGTTTGTTGGTGTGAAGATTAAAGTTAGTGGACACATGATGCCTGTACCCGTCAATGTGACGAGAAAAGAAATGAAATTATGATTATTATTATTATTATTATTAACGGTTGTCCTAACTTCAAAGTTCCTTTGGGTGAAAGAAAAAAGCTGCTAGAAAGGAAGCAACAAATGGACCTGCTCTGATTAAGAACTGGCCACTACAAGCTGCTGAGTCATCTCCACCAACTCAAGACCTCACACACAAACGAGTGCCCACGTAGGGGCGGAGTACAGACTCCAGAACATGTTCTCCTCCAAGAGTGCCCAAATTTTACAGACCCACACAACCAGACACGGCTACGGGGCTCGAACCTAAGATGGCAGCTGTGGAGAAGCCGAGAGGACCTGGAGAAGGTTGTGGACTTTATCCTGGCAGCTGGGCTTCTTACTTACCGTGACCAACGCTGCGGAAGAAGAAGAAGAACATAGCTAATTCCAGAATGTATCCAATTTCTCGACATACTAGTCGTCTGTAATACTGGAGAAAGCTCAGAAAGGTTCAATTTGGTGTTCCGATGTTATGTCGAATAATTCCAGCTTTTCCTACTCGTCATTTATATCTGATATACATCAGAGTTCCAAGGATAATTCATTGTATATATCAGAGTTCCAAGGATGATTTATTATGACTCCTTTCCCAGCTTTTTTCCCCAAAAAAACATCTAAGTTTAGAGTGATACTGCCTCGAATAGCGCCTGGACGTTTTTGTAACCATACAGTAAATCACTTACGCGTCTCGTACATTTGAGTGTAAAACTGGCAGAGACTTCAGTCCAGAGAGCTACCTTTTGTTGGCTGACAGCAACGTAAATGCCAGTCTTGAGGTCTGTTAATTGAAGTCTGTGTATTGCAAAGTCTGTTAATTGTTGCTGAAGTCTGAATACGAACTTCACTTTTCAGTCTGTGACGTTGCTTTGGTCTTGCTATCAAAGTCTTGTTTTGCTTTCACTTTGCTAATGCGCTAGATTACTTGTTCTAGAACAAGGTATTACATGGTTAGACCTGGTTAGGTATGGTTACACCTTGTCTGTGTCTCTCAAAAATTTGATACCTATGGGAAACTAAATCCAAGGGACGGAATTTCTCTGCCATGACCTCATACTCTTTCCGGATGTCACGATTTTCGACCAGAGAGGCATTGACGGTTTCGCTATCAAACATATTTTTTTTAGGGGTGCGGGATGACTAAGTTGACTAATGCGCTGTTCTCTTGTGTCTAGACGGTTGCTTTTCCTAACGGAGTCCGTAGTTCAACTCCCACTTAATTCTCTTTTCATTTTTCTTTCTTTCACGTCTAAAAGTGTTTTGTCTTTGATTTTTTTTCCGAGTTCTAGATATATAATACATTAGTCTATTACGTTATAGTGCAGAAGCCTGGTTGTAGAAATCTGCATTTAAGAACTTATTCTATCACAGTCTCTTGCTGATTGAGTGCTCTGTGGAATCGCAGTTGGTTCCATCAAAGATCTCTTACAATAATCTTGTTTTCTCTTTGTTTTGTCTTTCAATAATTTCTCACAGTCATCAGTAACCCATCTCTCCATCAGCCTATCTTTCAGGCGGCCGTCTTGATCCCTATGTTAATTCAATTTCTGATTTTAGTACAGCGTATTATGTTTTCACGTGGAACAAGTATCGGTTCCTGTGAACAGGTAAGTTTAGCTGTTTGTGTCCTGTAAGTTCTGCCTTTGTTTGGCTCCACAGATGATCAGCGTCACGAGTACCTACTGGTCTTTGTGGTTATCTTCAGCTGTCGTTGACCGTCTGATTCTTGTCATTCTTGATGACGGTGTTTGGTGCAACTGAAGCAGATGAATGTCGGTTGATAATGAAATCTGCTTAGTATCATCATCATCATTTTCATCTTTTCTTGCCGTCTCCCCATGGAAAGTTAGCTGGAATAAATCTCAGCTCTGCTCTGTTTCTTGTCTTCGTAGAACACTCAGCCAAGCTGGTCTCTGTCCATCTCTTGATGTTGTCCACCTATCTATATCGCTGTTGTCGTCCTTGTTCTTTTCCCTTCGATCTTGTCTTCAAGAAGGGTCTTCAGTGTATTTTTGTGCCTCCCGAAATGCCCAAAGTATCTTATCTGTCTTGTTTGTATGATTTTCAATATTTCTCTTTTCACTTCAAGTTTTCACTTCATTGTTTGTTTGGTTTTTTCATGTCCATGGAATGTGTCCTATTATTCTGAATACCCACATTTCAAGGGCCTCGATTTTCTTTTCTGTTGTTTTATTCAAGGTCCAAGTTTCGGTACCATAAAGGAATGTTGACTATATGTAGCAGTTTACTATACGTAAGCTCAGTTGTTGTGATAACTGTTTTAGTGTAAGGATCTCTCTCATTCTGCTGAAGGTGTCTTTTGCCAAACCTATTCCTTTCTTCATTTCCGTTTCACATTTTCCATCCTCTGCTACCATGTATTCCAGATACCTGAAGCTTTTCACGTGTTCAAGTAATTCTACATTTATTTTTTAGAATCACTGGTTTTCTCTCTTCCCTACTGACTGGCATGACTTTTGTCTTTCTGCTATTTATTTCCAGTCCGTACTGTGTCTCGTCAATAGGTTCTGTAGGTATTTTTAGTTCTTTGCCGTCAGCACGGTGTCATCTGCGTATCTTAGGTTATTGATTGCTATTCCATTAATGTTTACTACAGGCATCTCACTCTTTGAGTATCTTTTATTATAGTATTCCCCTATGTCAGACCCTTTTAATATTTTATCTACATTATCTGCACAAATGCCGTGTTTATGTTTCAAAGTCCACTATCTTTTCTTTCGCGTCTTTTGCTTCAAATGGCGCTGTGCCCTCAAGCAGTCGTCCTCGGTGTGTGGCATCCTTCTTCGACTGTCCTTCTCAGTTCTTGTGGCTGATTGTAAAAAGGTTTTCAAGTATGTTTTGATGATATCCTTCATGCCAGTTTTTTTAAAAATCTATTTTATTGATATCCTTTTTTAATTAAGTTTTTCTATCGATTTTTGGGGGGGTTTCTAATCTGTAATTATAGTTTATTTCGATGCAACCTGACATGCTGCGTTTCCGGAGAGACTTTACTACATTCGGATTACACATTTTACTGAGGTGCTGGTGAATGGTTTGTACAAATATCCTGATATTCTTATTCCTCTGTCTGTCTGTCTGTCTGTCTGTCTGTCTGTCTATCTATCTGTTTGTCTGTCTATCTGTCTGTCTGTCTGCCTGCCTATCTATCTGTCTGTCTATCTATCTGTCTGTTTGTCTGTCTGTCTATATGTCTGTCTGTCTATCTATCCCTCCGTCCGTCCGTACGTCTGCCTGACCGTCTGCCCGCCCGTCTGTTTCTATTTTACGTAATGTATCTGACTCTCATAATGCCTGCACGTAGATGATGATGCATGTATTAAAATGCCCCAGGATTGACTGAATAACACTAAGAAGAATACATCAAATTACTTTGAATAAAGTAGGGAAAAACATAAGAAATAATTGTTACCATTTTCTATTATGACCGAAGCACTTGGAATGCACATTATGTGTCTGTAGGAAACACTTTCTCTCTTTAATAAAACACCAGAAAACATCCATTAATAAAAACCAGGAACTTTAATTTTCTCCTCATAACGAAATTGACAAATGATATGACAAAGTCTTCAAAACATGGCATACAAACTGTTCACTTGTGTTTCCTTTTTATTTTTTCCCCTCCTTAAAGTGCATAATGAATTTTTTATCTTTATTACGTAGGCTAAACAAAAATAATGAAATCTCCCATTAACCACATAGGAAAAATATGTGTAGAAGGAACAGCTGTTGAAGAAGTACACCAGTCTGCATATCTCGGCAGCTACATAGACCAGGATGGTGACACCAGAAAGGAAGTTAGAATTGCAAAAAACGGCTATGACTTCAATAATCTTGAGAACATATGGCACTCTAAAGTTATAAGCACAAAAACCAAGTTAAGATTATTCAATTCAAATGTAATATCCACCCTCATTTATGCATGCGAAAGCTGAAAATCAACTAAAGAAATAAACAAGAAATTAGACTCTTTGAAAACAAATGGCAAGGGAAAATACTCGGTTTAAAGTGGAACGAATTCAAGAGCAATGCAGAGATAAGACAGATGAGCGAAAAACAACCTGTCTCATGGGTGAACAGAAAAGGAAGATGGACTGTCGGTCACATGATGAGAAGAAGCAGTCAGAGAATCCCAAAACAAGCTATCAAACGGAACCCAACAGATCGAAGAAAGAGAGGTCGACCATGTGAAATTCTAAAGATGAAACTGTTAAGGGAAGCCAAAGTATGATGCATAAAATCCCTTGATGAGGTAGAAAAACTCGCTGAAAACAGGAACACTTGACTAACCACAATGCGAGCCCTATGTGACGTTTAACGGTACGGGAAGGATGTAAGATGTAAGAAGATGTAAGATTATAAAGACTGTCTTTTCTTCACGCAACTTGGTCAAATGTAAATTGGATTTTAACAAAGACTACAAGAGAAAATGAACTGGAAGAACTTTTCGTTCTCTTTGCAAATGCTGTGGCAAATGCCTGTTTTTACATCAGAGTTAATGCCCTTTTCGCTGTGTATAAGAGACACTTACTCATAAAAGTTTTAATCTCATAACTTCGCTTTCTGCAAATAAACAGCAGTTTTTGTTCTATTTCATCTGTCTGTCAGAACACTTTGCCCTTTTGTTTCTGAAAGGCAAAAGCGAAAGCCCTCAGTGGGTGAAGTTATTATCATCGAAATAAAATAACTTTGCAGTATGAGCTATAAGAATTCTATACCCGTCTAATGTTATTCATGCATTTACCTGAAGATAAAAGAGATTTATTTTTCATAATCTGTTTTGGAATGTTTATAAATTCTGTTTCTAGTAAACAGTAAAGGAAATCATTCATGATGTTGAGCACTATTATTTTTATTATTTTTATAAGTATTGATAACGTATTATACTACAGAGGTTTCGAATGTTATCAATCATGGGGAGCACCAGGGAGGACGATTGATTGATTGACGTCGATATTATCAAGATAAGCGTGGAAGTTATTTCAATCACAGGAATATAATCTGACAGTGGGAAATGAAAATGTGTGATAATATGAGGATGTTTTGAAAGGTTCCTTTCTGTGGCAAATTAGCTCATAATATTTACAAAATATTGCTTGATATGTGAAACATAATGCAGCATATTCAGACTGCCCTTTCTGAGTACTTTTGTTACGTGAAGAACATCGGCCGGGGCATTTTCTAACAAAGTTCTCTCTTTGAATATAATTGCCGATTTGGCAATCAGCGTTCCACAGCCTATACGCTAGCGTTTGGGTTGGCGAACCTTAGCTGACCAAGACCCTACACCACAATCTCCTTTAGTACCTCCAGTAACAGCATTGATAGAACTTTGCAGTCCACGATTTTGAAATGCTTTTCTACGTACGATATGAGGCCCCCCCCCCCTTTTTTTTTTCTCTTTTATCTTATGAGAGAAATCATGGGAAAAATACACCAGTAGAATAATACTGTACAGAGTCACCAAACTGAAGAGAAATCAGATTTAAGCTCACCAGATCAAATGATTTGTGGGATTGCAAAGTGCTCGCCGGGCAGAGATGACTTAGACAGTTGTTGAGTGTGGACGCGTTCGTGTCTGCGGAGAATGTGATGGAGAACATGGACTGCATATTGCCGTGTCTTAAGATTTTCTGGAGAAGAGAACCCAATTATGTTTCTGTCGGGCCTAAGGAGTTGAATTCTTTATTTCGTCTTCCTTTTTTTTTTTGTAACACGTTTGTGTTGTGTTGTAAGGCTGTGCCTGGTTGTTGCAACAAAAATATCACAACGCAACTCGAGGCTAATGGTCACATGACTCAGCCCACACGGGCTGACAGACAGCAACGTCGGTTTCTGATAGAAAGGCATGTGTGACGCTAGATGTGATGTTTCTCGTGCCCTTTCATCATATCTCAAGTCTCTAGTGTCCGCACGCTCAAATCTGTAGTCTCCTAATTTAAATCTGTGCTGAAACAAATAATGAAACAAAACTCTTATCTCAAAACTCGTCACGCAGAAACTGAACGATTTACTAAATCCGAACGACACTTTCATCCTAATGAAAAGATAAACGATAGTTTTTAAGATACAAGTAATAGGGACACGAGGAAACAACAGTTTCTTGATATCAACGTTTCATTACGTCACTAAGACTATAAAACCGCTGTCCATTTTGGGAAATAAGCGATCCATAGCCGATACACTAGCGTTAGGGTTGACGAATCATAGCTGACCAAGACCCTATACCGCATCTCCGTTGGTACCTCCAGTAAAAGGCCCAGCCTGACTAAAAGGCCAGAGTTGGCCACAGTTCGCATGGCGCTGGTCTCTGTTAAAGAAGTATTGCACATGCTCTGATCAGTAGCTCCATTTAGGGACTAATATATATATATATATATATATATATATATATATATATATATATACATGCAGGAACTCTCTACTGTACAGAGCGGAACAACAACACAACTTCAGATCATCAGAGGAAGTACCCCCCCCCCTCAGACAAGTGTTTACACCCCTCTGGGTCATGACTCCTAGAGATCTTGTGAGTTGTTGCTTTTTTTTTTCGTCCCAGGATTGAGCTGGCAACCCACTTGGAAGTGCGTCCCTAGCGATCTAGCCACGGAGCACTGGCAATGGCTGCAGCAAACGACATTATTTATGTTCTCAATGCTTGTTTCGCATACTCCACAGCCAGCATGAAACCCCCTCTGCTGTCTCTGAAAGGCTTTTCAATGCCCTTGCTCTCGCGTGTCCCTCCATGCCCAGCTGCTTGCATAGGTCGTATGCTGATGTTGCTATGAATCCTCTCGCTCCCACTTCTACAGCTATCACTTTTGCCCTGACTCCTGCCCCTTGCCTCAGTTGCTTGACCAGGTCATTGTACTTCTTACATTTGAATAGAAGTTGCTCCTCTATTCTTGTTTCGTACGGAACCGTAAGCTCGATCAGATATATATATATATATATATATATATATATATGATTTCAGATTGTAACGCATAGAACAAACAGTAATGCAGTACATTAATTAATATTAATTTCTAAAATTTAAAATCCAGAAAAGAATGTACAAAAAAAAAATCAATCTGCTCCATGTACATTTAATATCAAACTTTTCTGGGTAGTAAATCTGTCTCGGTCTGTCTCACATTATAGTGACGTTTTTGCTGTATTCATTGCTATCACTAAGATCACGGACACGTTGCTCTTTAACCTTCGTACTGTCAAACAAGCAGAGTAATTATTACACATTCATTATCATCAGTAATTGCATGTCCCTTGCGGAACTTTGCTTCCTTAACAGCACTCTTGTAGGCCTCTCGGTTGTGAGCAAGATGGCCTGCTGCTGATGCGTCCATTCGCAAATCATCAATGATGTCTTGTAGCCATCTTTGCCTTGGTCTTCCTCTCTTTCCTTTTCCCATTATGTACCCTTCCAAGACTGTCTTCTCTAAATTATCGTGACGTTTAATGTGTCCAAAATATTTAATTTTTCTCTGTTTAATCTTCTTTACCAGTCAACCTTCTTCTATATTAAGTTCTTGTTGTATGAATATAGTATAAACGCCTAAAGAAAATACTCGGTATAAAGTGGAATGAATTCAAGAACAACGCAGAGATCAGACAGATGAGCAAACAACAACTTGTCTCATGGTTGATCAGAAAAAGAAGGTGGGCATATGTCGGTCATGTGATGAGAAGAAACAATCAGAGAATCCCCAAACAAGTTATCAAATGGAAAACAACAGGCCGAAGAAAAAGAGTCGACCACGTGAAACTCTAAAGAGGACATTGTTAAAAGAAGCCAATTCAGTGGGCGTAACATCCCTTGATAAGGTTGAAAAACTCGCCGAAGACAGGACATCTAGGAAAACTACCATGCAGGCCCTATGTGACGTTTAACGGCACGGGAAGGATTAAGATGTAGGTATGAATATATTTGTTCTATTTTGTGTCCATGATATCTGAAGAACTCTTCTCTGGATATTCTTTAGTATATTTAAAATTTAATCACTCTATATCGTGGAGTTATTGTATGTTGTTTTTTTTTTGCATTAAAGTACTTTTTTAAGATGGTTTTTAAAAGCTGTAGGTTTATTTCTCTCTCTTCCCATCCCCCGTCTCCCAAGCCAGTTACGTTCAATTTAACATGGATGGACGGACGGACGGACGAACAGACAGACAGATAGACAGACATTCAGATAGACAGGCAGACAGACAACAGACAGATAGCCTAACACTGACATTATAAAATAACTGTATAAAATTCTTATGTAATGTTTGCTAAAAGAATCTTCTTGTACATATGTAAGTGTATGACTCAGTCAGTCATTTCCATGTCCCTTGCGCAACTTTGCCTCCCTAACAGCTCTCCTGTGGCCTCTCTGTTGTAAGTAAGATGCCCTGCTGCTGATGCATCCATTTTCACATAATCAACGATGTCTTACAGCCATCTTCGCCTTTGTATCCCTCTCTAGAGTGTATGGCTACGATGAAGATTTCCAATTATGAAGTCGGCAGCACATAACACTGGTCAGACATCATGGAAAGCTTATAAATCATCATGTTTATTTGTCACTTAATCCTCGTCCGATTTTATTCAGCCTGCGACGCAAAGGGGCAATCCATTAGTTTTATTATGATGATGTGAAAGAAAATAATAACACATTCAGCTGAACATCGAGAGACGATGATATCTTGATGATCTGACCTAGATTGGTTGACAGTTGCTTAAATTCACAGAGTTTTATTTGCAGTCACTCTTCTCCTACTTCCAGGCCGAGACTTTCTAAGAAAGAAAATTTCGTCTGATCTTGGCTGAACGTCTCAGGTCAAAAAGGCTTGGATTAATTAACGAACTGAAGTCGCTATCTAATCCGCAGTAATGTCACGTGGTCTAATCCAGCCAATGAGTGTCAAAGTTTGGTCTGAGATAAAAAGATATCAGACGACCTTTGATCCGTACACTGACTATGAAATCTGTCTGTCAGCGAGATAGACATCTTCACATCTCAACCGAGTCCCACTAGTCCCTATGACACAGGAAAGGAGTTAATAATGCTTAAATGTAAAAAAATAATAATAATTAATAAATGGACTTGGACCTGGTGCACTTTCATCAGAAATCTATCAATCAATCAAGTGCCGTGTCGCGTGGTGTAGGCGATCATTTCTCTCCACAATTCCGTGTCTTTAGACTTGATTATGAGATCTGCCGGTGACTTTCTTCCTAGCCACACTGACAGCCCATTCAGTAACTTCTCTCTCTCTGTCTTCCTCTGTCTCTTCTTGCCTCAATTTGTCCAGTCACCACAGTGTGTTCCAGTTTTCCTCTTCTCAGAAAATGTCCTACAAATCTCACTTGTCTGCCTCTGATCTTTGTGTAATTTGCCTTTTAAATCCAGCATTTCTTAAGACTTCTTCATTGATTTTCTTAGCTGTCTACGGTACCTTCAACATCCTTCTTATGAACCACATTTCCATGGCCTCCATTTCTCGCTGTACTCCCTTATTCATGGACCATGCTCCACATTCATAAAACAAAATTGGCTCGATGTAACATTTAAGTACTCGGAATCTTGTTTCCATTGATATGGATCTGTTGCACAAGATGTTTCTCATTTTCCGGAATGCTAACTTGGCCTGAGCACGTCTGCTTTTTATTTCGTTGTGGCATTTCCCACCAGTTGTTATGATTGTTCCTAAGTACATCTTTTTAAATTATCATGTCTTTCTGATGATAGATTCATCAAAAAGACATGATAATTTTAAAAAGTTTTTTTAAGTGTAGATAAAGAAGGGAATATACTCAATATTCCTTTACTGTGCTGAAACCTAGACCTTGTATAAGATAACAGAAAAGAAAACTGAGGCCCTTGAAATGAGGATATACAGAAGAATATTTGGCGTATCTCGCGGACAGAAAAGAAAACAAGCAACGAAGTGCTAAACCAGCTGGAAGTGAAAAGAGAAATACTGAAAATCATAACAACAAGACGACTAAGATACTTCACGTACGTCAGGAAGCATAAATACTATATATTGAGGGCAAGATCGAAGGAAAGAGGAGAAGAGGGCGATAACAACATAAACTGGCGGACAACATCAGGAGATGAGTAGGAACCAGCTTGGTGCTATGAAGGCAGGAAACAGAACAGGATGGAGATTCATTGCAGAAAACCGTCCTTGGAGAGACGGCAAGAAATGATGATGATGAAAGGGAAAAAACTGTAGCTGGTTTTTTTTTCTTTGGGGGGGGGGGGGGGGTAGAAAAGGGGAGGGGGAGGTTGTGATAGCTTCACTTAACAAAAATAGAGGAAAAAAGGTTATGATACCTTCATCTACGAAAAATAGAGAAAAAAAAATTATGATAACTTCATCTAAGAAAAATCATTATCATCAGGTGCCGTGCCGACTGGCGTTGGCTATTATGCTTCTCCAGAGTACACGATCCTTCATGCAGGCCATCAGCTCAATTGGTGATCTCCTCTCACACCATCCCGTCAGACTGTCCAGTATCATTTCTCTTGTCTTCCTCTTGATCTTCTTCCTTCTATTTTTCCTGTTGTTATAATATTTTCAATGCCCCCTCTTCTCATTGCATGTCCTATGAAAGTACATTGTCTCTCTCTCTTATTTTTTTTTTGACAAGATTTTTGTCTCTCCAGCTCTTCTCATACATTCTTCATTAGTTCTTTTTGCTGTCCAGGGGATTCGCAACATTCTTCTAATAAACCACATTTCTGCTGCTTCCAATGATTTTTGTGCAGACTTGCCTATTGTCCATGATTCACTTCCATATAACAAGATAGCTTCAATATAACATTTTAGGACTCGTTTTCTAACATTCATTGATAAGGAAATATTGGCTAATATGTTTCTCATTCTCTGAAATGCAGTCTTTGCTTGGCCTATTCTGTTCCTAATTTATGTTGTGCATTTCCCATCTGAAGTTATTACTGCTCCAAAGTATTTGAATTTCTGCACCTGCTTTAGAATAGTTCCGTTTAATTTTTTTACTGCATGTTGGTGGATTCTGTTTCTTAGATATAACCATAGTCTCTGTCTTTTTGATGTTCAAAGTAAGAAAAATACAGGAAAAAAAAAGGTTATGATAACTTCATATAAGAAAAATATCGAAAAAAAGGTTATGGTAATTTCATCTAAGAACAGTACAGAAGGAAAGGTTACGATAACTTCATCTAAGAACAATACAGGAAAAAAGATTATGATAGCTTCATATAAGAAAAACATCGAAAAAAAAAAACTACGATAACTTCATCTAATAACAATACAGAAAGAAAGGTTACGATAACTTCATCTAAGAACAATACAGGAAAAAAGATTATGATAACTCAATGTAAGAAAAATACAGGAAAAAACAATTAGCCATAGAAATGGCCTGCTCCATTGTCAGAAAAGTTTCAATTTGCGGGAGCATAAGAATGTGATAATAAAAACGTGGGCATTGATCGGAGGAGATCAACCATCAAAGGGAGAACACAACAATAAAGTGGCACAATACTACAGCTTGAATGAGATCACGCTGCTAACGCTGGTCTCCCCTGATCAGAACGGGGGGGAAACGAAGTGGAAACTGTGATTTATTTTAGCCTACACTGACACGTGCTCGATCAGCGCGTAACGTTTGTTTGGTGGCTATGCAGGCATTAATCATGTATGCAACATAACAATAGATGCATCCATCCACACATTGTCTGCATGTAATTAGAATATAAACAAAATACAAAAATTTCAGGAAGTAACAAAACTTTGTTTACTGGTAAAGCATGTTTTAAGCGATCTGCTCCAGTTTATGGAAGTCTGTTTATGGGAAATCATGTTTTCATTATCCGCAAGGAAACAAACTAGAAGCCATATGAGAGACTCACAAGACGATACCACGTCCGAGATACAACTTTAGGCACGCGGGATTGATGTCTGGGCAGACAGCTTATAGTATTCAGTCAGGAAATTAAGACTAAAACCATGAGATTGCTACGCCTGTGGTAGGAGATCCAGTAGGGTAAGTTTAATCAGGCGTGAAAGTGTTTTCCATGCATCATCTTTCGATCTTATATGAAAGTGTTTTCCATGCATCAACTTTCGATCTTATATGAAAGTGTTTTCTCTTTACACTTTTAAGTGCACAGCACGATGTTTTCAGCACGCGTCAGATAAGAATTTTATACAGTTATTTTGTAATGTCAGTGTTACACTGGTCGAGGAGAACGCTATCTATCTATATCTATCTATCTATCTATCTATCTATCTATCTATCTATCTATCTATCTATCTATCTATCTATCTGTCTGTCTGTCTGTCTGTCTATCTATCTATCTATCTATCTATCTATCTATCTATCTATCTATCTATCTATCTATCTATCTATCTATCTGTCTGTCTGTCTATCTATCTATCTATCTATCTATCTATCTATCTATCTATCTATCTATCTATCTATCTATCTGTCTGTCTATCTATCTATCTATCTATCTATCTATCTATCTATCTATCTGTCTGTCTGTCTGTCTATCTATCTATCTATCTATCTATCTATCTATCTATCTATCTATCTATCTATCTGTCTGTCTGTCTGTCTATCTATCTATCTATCTATCTGTCTGTCTGTCTATCTATCTATCTATCTATCTATCTATCTATCTATCTATCTATCTATCTATCTATCTATCTATCTGTCTGTCTGTCTATCTATCTATCTATCTATCTATCTATCTATCTATCTATCTATCTATCTATCTATCTATCTATCTGTCTGTCTGTCTGTCTATCTGTCTGTCTGTCTGTCTATCTATCCGTCCGTCCGTCCGTCCGTCCATCCATCCATTTATGTAAAATCGATCTTTCGATCTTACATGATATTTACACAACTCATTTCAGCGACCTTCGCCACATCTTTCTCATTCTAGTCTTGTTGTTCGTTGTTTGTTGTTTGTTCTTGTTCTTCTATCTCCATGGACGTGCGAGCCGATTTTTTTTTTTTGCAGCTAAAGTTGTTGAGGCACAACACCGTGTCTGACTGGGAGGGGGTTGTGGTATTTTTTTTTCTAAATCAGTCCTTGAGTACAGCTAAAAAGCAGGGGGGTTGTACACAATGCCTTTTTTTAACAGACTCCCCCCCCCCTTGCTTTTTAGATGTACTCCGTGACTGAAAAAGTAGCCGCCATAACCCGCTCCCACGCCGATACGATTCTGTGCCTCAACATCGCCACAGCATTCCTTCAAAAGAACACCAGCTCGCAGCTACAGAGAGTTCGTGCAAGTACAATTACAAGCAGACTCCACCGTCATTGGACTACGACAACCCCTGCTCCGTTAGCCACGAGACTTGTTACTGGGAATGCCAACGGAAAGATGGGACAGGGTCTTGATCAGCCAGGTCGCCAGCCCCGAGGATAGCACGTCAGTTGTTGATGCCAAAGGAGAGAGCGCATTCACTCCTATTCCAGTCATCCAAATCTTTGACATTGTTTTGTGTGGCCTCTCTTTCTCTTCTTCCAGTCATCTCTCTACTTGTCAGTGCAGTTCAAATGTTCTACTATTTTTCCCCCGTTGTATTATACAAAGACTCTATCAGCCACTCCCAATCTCTCCCCCTCTCTGTTTCTCCTCCCTCCTTCTCTCCTTCTCCCTCTCTCTCTCTCTCTCTCTCGCTCTACATTTCCTCTATGCCAGTCTCCTTCGAAACACAGTCTTCTCCCGTTCTATATATTACCGTTTGTCCTCCTGTTTCCTCTTTCATATCCCACTCACTTCCACGAAGTTTTCGCTATAGTAACAACGTGCACAGACCCCAGGAGTTTCCAGTCTTTGATATAAACTGGTAAGAACTCCTAACAGGACAAGGATGTTTAGAGAGATTATGGAAACAATGGCCTCACCTTGTTCTTCTTCTTCTTCTTTTTCTTCTTCTTCTTTCTTGAGCATCTGCTGAAGTCAGCAGCTTTCCGAGCCATTGAAGTTCATTGCTGCATATAAGACATGTCTCTGTCGCATAGAATTAATAACTATTACAGGTCTTCTAGTGTTAATGCCGGATTGGTATCTACAGTACCAGAAGATCATATACTTGACAGAACAGATATTTATACAGTAGAACATTCTCATGGCATCTGCCAGAAGAGTGTGCAAACGGTTTGTTTTGAGTGAAACAGTTTAGAGCAGATTGTTAGAGAAGAGACCAAATAAGAAATGACACCACTAGGACAAAGGTAACACCAGTATTACACTATATCCAGAAATAGCAAATCAAATGGTTTGGCCATGTTACACGGTCACGACCAGACAGTATATCACAGAAAACATTCACACTTAAGAATTGTAGGTAAAAGATGAAGAGGCCGGCCACCAAGGAGATGGAGAGAGGAAATTACAGAAGCATTAAATATCCAATTATATGAAGCAAATCGTTGAGCCCTATCAAGACGTCTATTTGTCTAACTCAACACCGAAAGGTATATGAGATGGAAGACAAGACAAGACTCAAAATCCCATCGCATTTGTAAGGGGTGTAAAGTGTTAGTACCGTTACATTTCTAGGCCACTACAGAATTTGAGGTAGGGATGCCAGCATCTTGCCTTGCTGCTTTGTTTTCCTAGGGAAAGCCCAGGTAGGGATGCCAGCATCTTGCCTTGCTGCTTTGTTTTCCTAGGGAAAGCCTAGGTAGGGATGCCAGCATCTTGCCTTGCTGCTTTGTTTTCCTAGGGAAAGCCCAGGTAGGGATGCCAGCATCTTGCCTTGCTGCTTTGTTTTCCTAGGGAAAGCCTAGGTAGGGATGCCAGCATCTTGCCTTGCTGCTTTGTTTTCCTAGGGAAAGCCCAGGTAGGGATGCCAGCATCTTGCCTTGCTGCTTTGTTTTCCTAGGGAAAGCCTAGGGTTTTTTTTTTGTTTTGTTTTTTTGAGGCTGCGTTAATCCCTCTGCTGGTCGATCAGAAAAAAAGACTGCGCGAGTGCGAAATCGAACTGGAAACCTTCTGATCGGCAGGCGGGTGCACTAACCACTACACCACCGATCACCTGATAAATCAACATAGAAGTGATACACTCTGTCTCTGTGCATTAACTCTTTCACTCACAACAACATTGCTGGTGCTGGCAGATCTTATAATATACCTATGCGAATCAATTCTCTGTGCAATATTTAGACAAAGTCTAATATCTCTCTCTCTCTCTCTGAACCTTAAGTGCCCAGGGCACATGGGGCTTCCGCAAGGGTTTTCCACAAATGCCTGTCCTTCGCCTTTTTTTCTGCTCTTGCCCAGGTGAGCCCTCTATTGCTCAACATCCTTTCTGTTGTTCTTCTCCATGTCTCTTTTGGTCTACCCTTACTTCTGCTCCCCTGTGGTGTCTATCTTAGTGCTGTTTTTGGTAGTGAGTTGTCAGTCATTCGGAGCACATGTCCCAACCATCGCCAGCGTCTTTCCTCAATAATTGTTGTCAGTGGTTTCATCTGCATTTCTGCTAATAAGATGTTATTTCTTATGGTGTTTAAAGTCTAATATACCTATGATAATCAATGCTCTGTGCGATATTTAGACAAAGTCTAGTAAACCTATGAGAATCAATACTCTGTGCGATATTTAGACAAAGTCTAATATACCTATGATAATCAATGCTCTGTGCGATATTTAGACAAAGTCTAGTATACCTATGACTATCAATACTCTGTGCGATATTTAGACAAAGTCTAAATAAAATGAAAAGTAGCACATTTCTAACCCAACCCATATTTTTAAATATAGGATAACTTCAGTCCAGTTTCTTTCTACCACGATTTCTCATCAGAATGTAATCTGGCGGAGCACTGAAATGAGCTTAGGAGTGAAAGAGTTAAAGTGGATATTATGAATATTGTGGATAATAATGTGAAGGATATTGTGGATATTGTGGATGATATTGTGGCTATTGTGGATATTGTGGAGGAGACTTGTGCGATTACGGATTTACCTGGGGTACGTTAATGATGGTTTTTAGCTGACACAGGTAAACGTTGACTGTCTTCGATGAATGCTTTTTGAAGAGATGTACTTTCGGATAACATTATAAGGTCCAGGTGATGTGGTCCACACTCTGGGCCAACCAGATTTGTTTCGGAAATGCCTTCATCACAACTAAGACATTCCCATATCTGCTCTCTCTCTCTCTCTCTCTCCCTCCCTCCCTCTGCCTGCCTGTCTGTCTGTCTCTCTACATATATATATATATATATATATATATATATATATATATATATATATATGTATGAAGTGCCATGCCGTGCCGCGTGGCGCAGACGATCATTTCTCTCCACAATTCCCTGTCTTTAGACTTGATTATGGGATCCGCCGGTGACTTTCTTCCTAGCCACACTGAGAGCCCATCCAGTAACTTCTCTCGCTGTCTTCCTCTGTCTCTTCTTCCTTCAATTATTACCAGTTTGCCACAATGTGTTCCAATTTTCCTCTTCTCAGAAAATGTCCTACAAATCTCGCCTGTATGTCTCTGATCTTTGCTATAATATGCCTTTTAACTCCAGCCTCTCTTAAGACTTCTTGCTTGGTTTTTTTAGCTGTCCATGATACTTTCAACATCCTTCTTATGAACTACGTTTCCATGGCCTCCATTTTTCAAATATATTTTTTCTCTCTCTCCTCAAGGTTGAATTCTTGGTCCTCTTCTCTTTGTTGTCTATATTAACGATCAACCACTACACTTAAAGCACTCTTCATGTTACCTTGTTGCTGGTGACTGCACGATTTACAATAGCGACTATGACATAAATAACGTATAGGAAACGTTACAAAATGACAAACAGTTTGGTTCAGTCAGTCATTTCCATGTCCCTTGCCGAACTTTGCCTCCTTAACAGTACTCCTGTAGGGCTCTCGGTTGTGAGCAAGATGTCCTGCTGCTGATGCCTCCATTTGCAGATCATCAACGATGTCTTGCAGTCATCTTCGCCTTGGTCTTCCTCTCTTTCTTTTCCCCATTTTGTACCCTTCCAAGACTGTCTTTCATAAATTATCAAGACGTTTAATATGTCCAAAATATTTTATATTATATTTTTTTACAGTTTGATTAAATGGAGTAATAATAACTGTATGTTGATAAACACCAACAAAACAAAATTTATGATAATCAATACACGACAGAAAATGCAAAATGCATCAAAAACTACATTACATCTTTGTGCTGGGACTAAAAAGAAAAGGTAAAGGTAACCCTGTCATGCCTTAGAGGCACATAGGGATATGGTGTTAGTGCCCATATTTTCCTTGACCTGTCAGAATAGTAGAGGGTGATAAGGTCAGTATCGCGCCTGGCCGCCTTTTCTTTCCCAACTTTAGAAGTCAGGTACCCATTTCTACAGCTGGGTGACTGGGGATGTGCTGGGACTACAGAAATAGAAAACGTTTATGAATATAAAACTCTAGGACTAACCATTGATCAATATTTAACTCCTCACGTATACAGTCTAACAAACTTGATATCACAGAAAGTTTACCAACTAGCCAAAATTAAACAATTTATCGACCAAGACAGGAGAAAGACATACTAAATATCACACATACAAACACACTTAGATTACTGTTCCACAGTATGGAATGGATGCTCAGTCTCAAACACAAAAAGGCTCCACTCACTTAACAAACGAGCATTAAATCTGATTTGTAGCAAACACCCAGTACAGACTGCAGATCAGCACAAATAACTAGAAATTCTACCCCTCAAATACATAATTATTTTTAACAAACTCAAATTTGTCCATAGAATTTTGTCGCACAATGCCTCATCTTACTTGTGGCCATTGTTTACGTCCAGCATTAAACATAGATGGATGCATCAGCAGCAGGCCATCTTGCTCACAACAGAGAGGCCTACAGGAGTGCTGTTAGGAAGGCAAAGTTCCACATGGGACATGCAAATGAATGAATTAATTAATTAATTAAACATAGCTAACGTTTAAAACACTGTCTTCTTCGTAAACCCAGGCTAGATCTGTACACGAAAAGCCTTGCATGTTCTGCAGTACAGCTCGTGAACTCCCTCCCTACCATCTAAAATTCATTAATAATACTTCATCCTTTAACTCAAGCCTTTCATATTTACTGGCTTGTAACTATATGCCTCCACAGAATATCTAATAGCCTCTCATACCCTGACTCGCCAGCCACTGAATTCTGTTCTAAAAGAGCATAATTCTAAACATAGTTCGTTAGATCTTGTATCTTGTCAGAAATTATCTTAGTAAATATGCAGGGGTGGAATGTCAGAAGAACTCCATTTAAAATGTATTTGTATGTGTATGTACATGTGTGTGTGTGTGCTATCTTGTTACATCAGTTACCTCTTGTGTAGTTCATTATCCTGTATTTGTGAATGTAATATTTTCATCTTGTATTCTTAGATATTTTCTTTCATGTCATCTGTATACTTATATTTCGCATAGTTTCATCTTGCATTCTTTAATGTATATATATATATATATATATATATATATATATATATATATATATATATATATATTCATGTAATTTTATATATCTTATTAAATCGAGTGTGTGGGAAGAATGAAAAATGGAGTGATAGAGGGTATAATGTAAGACTGGCCTGCTCGCCCATTTCTTCACCCTTTTAAAATAAAGATAATTCATTCATTCATTCATTCATTCATTTTCTCTCTCTCTCTCTCACTCTCTCTCTCCCCGTCCCTTCCCTTAGTTCTAGCTACCACCTCAGAACGAGTGGTGTTGTCAGCATAAACATAAACACTCTAAGGGCCCAGCCCAATTTCCCTTGTAGATTTCCTAGAATTATGCCCGAGCATCGGCCGTCTGGCCTACACTGTTTAGCGTTTTCCAACTGCCAAGGATTTTTAACGCGGGAGACAATGCACACGGACCTTCTAAAGACCAGGTGAATTTTATTGTTTTAGGATTCACGAGAGGGAAAAAAAAATTATCTGCCACTTCCGATGGGATTCGAACGCGTAACCATTCAGCACTCGTGCGAGACCACGCAGCCCCCCTAGGGAAGCGTATGTGACAGGAGCAAAACTCCAACGTGAATTTTAATATAATTTAATTAGAGGAATTTGTGTGTGTGTGTGTGTCGGGAGGGGTGGGGAAGGACAGAGCATATAGCCTTCTCCTTAGAGAGAAGAGAGAGAGAAAGAAATAACTGTAATCAAAGTCTGACATCTCCGCACTCCCTCATTCCCATATGAAACACGCTCCCTTCCAGCACTCTCTGAAGTGTGCGCCTGGTGATGGAGCCAGCCACACACTGGTTGTCAACTTCCCCCTCTTCTCCCCCCACTTCAGTCATCCTCCCGATGTAATTTGTCATCATTCAACCTCATGTCCTCCATACGCAGCCTACCCGAGGTGGCTCTTGCAGCCTCCTCCTTGTCCACTCTAGGGGGTTTTCCTAAATTGATGCCGCGCCTGTCAGTTTGTCTGCTTTTTATTACTAAAGATAGAAATTTTATTAAAGAGAGAAATAGGTTTATGAAGAAAGAAATATGTCTATCAGACTCCAGATCTGGGAAAATACAGTGCTCAGAAGTCGGGCTCCAGTAAAGAAAATGAAAAAAAAAAAGACACGCAAATATGGCTAGATCAGTCAACCGTAGAACAAGCTTGATACTAACAATCCGCTACTTAATATGTCTCTACCATTCAGACATCTACATCAAAACAAAATTAGAAACTTTGATTTGTTACATTTTGGGCAAAAGTCCGTTAAATAAGCAATTTCCGAGAAAAAGGAACATTCATCTTCCATCTGTGCCGTGAATTCTAACAAATTTTAGAAGCTGTTATTATTTGGAGAGTTATTTTTAATGAGGGTCTTTTTCGGATTGTTAGACTGAATATGCTTATTTCTTTTTCTAAAAAGGGAACTTTTGGAAAGTTATTAAGACCTTTTTTTTCTTAAATCTGCGTGTATTTTTTAAACTTTCCTGGGTACGTGTTATGACAATTAGTAGACTGTAGATTCTAGTGAAGAAACAGCAGACATCTAACAGCCGTGGGGTAATATCTGATTTAATATTTTTCTTTTTTTTTTTTTTTGGTGTGGTTAAAAAATTCGATTTTGTAGGAAATATTGATAAGGTAGAATGTGAGGCACAATGAAGATCTATGTGAACAGCGGAAGCACAATGAAGATCTATGTGAACAGCTGAAGCACAATGAAGATCTATGTGAACAGAGGAAGCACAAAGAAGATCTGTGTGAACAGCGGAAGCACAATGAAGATCTGTGTGAACAGCGGAAGCACAATAAAGATCTATGTGAACAGAGGAAGCACAATGAAGATCTGTGTGAACAGCGGAAGCACAATGAAGATCTGTGTGAACAGCGGAAGCACAATGAAGATCTATGTGAACAGCGGAAGCACAGTGAAGATCTGTGTGAACAGCGGAAGCACAATAAAGATCTATGTGAAGAGCTGAACTGTCAACAAAAACAAGGGTTCTTGCCTTCTTCGACGATTAGAGACCAACTAGTCCAAACTGTCCACATCATTATCATTAACAATACCGGCCTTGTTAGGTACCAGTATGGCTTCAGAAGATGTCGATTTTGTATGTACACTTGCATACCACTGCCAAAAAAGGGTAACCTGAAATTAAGCACAAACTACAGAACTGTTGCCCTGATTAGTCAAGCCAGATTAATATGGCTAATCTTCGTAAGAAAATAGAAGATGTAAATATGGTCCAAGCTGGTTTTAGGCAAGGAAGAGGAACAAGAGATCATATATTCAATATACGCGTAAGATTAATAATAAAGAAAATCAGAGAGTTTAATGTGAATCTATATTTATTTTTTATAGAATATTCAAAAGCATTTGATTGTGTACAACACCAGAAACTTTGGGAAATCATAGGAAAAAATGGGATTTCCAAGGGCATGCATCTTTCCTTTCGCATCACATGCCTGTGAGACCTGGACACTTAACAAAACAGCTGAGAAACAAATAAATGCCTTTGAATGTAAATGCTACGGAAGAGTCCTTCAAACCTACATCGAGTTAAAATGTCTCACAAAGATGAGTGTTCATGTGGCAGTGGAGTCCAGACTCCATAACATAACCTTCAAGATTGCCCAAACCATGCAGACCTGAGGCATGAGATATGGCTAGAGGACACAAGCTTGGGGCAAAAGCTTTGGGGCTCCTAGGATCTGAAGAGGACTGCGGGCTTTGCCATATCAACATAGATCAAGATCTGATGTGACCAACAACCTCGAAAGCAGAAGAAGAAGAAGTCCTTCAAATATCATGGACACACAAAAAAAGAAAAAAAATATATCCATACTATAAGAACTTAATATTGAAGAAGGCTGGCTAGTAAAGAGGATTAAACAGAGAAATCTTAAATATCTTGGACACATTAAACGTCATGATAATTTATAGAAGACCGTCTTGAAAGGGTACAAAATTGGAAAAAGAAAGAGAGAAAGACCAAGATAAAGATTGATTGATTGATCTTTATTTCAAAAGGGTTAAGAATAGGGAGGCAAAGTTCCACAAGGGACTTGCATATGACTAAACGCGCCACTTTTCTGTGACACCCAATCCCATTTGTATCTTTTTATTTCATTTTCCTTCTATCCATGATCTGTAACATTTCATTTCAAAAGCTGTTATTCTCTTTTCTAGTGATTTGTTAAGTGTCCATGTTTAGCACCCGTGTGATGCCACTGGGAATATATAAGCTCTTAGTAAACATAACTTTAAATCTAATAACAACGGGTTTGAGAAATTATTCAAAAATATATTTCCATGTCCCCATCATTTGGTTCCTGTACCCCCAAAGAGCCTGGAGACACCAGGGTAAAGACACTAGAACTAAAACAAAAATATGAAATTACGTTTCTGTTGCTCTTGTCAAAGAGCGAAAATTAAATATTGAGAAGGAAAGATGAGTTTCAAGAGTTCGTGAATCGACATATCAGTGCACGCCAGTTTTGAAACCCAAGAAAATTCATATTGCTTGAACAAACTGAGACAATATAATTACCACGGAATAAAATGAGAAACTGGGACTTTTTAAATGTACATATGAAGAATTCAAAATATAAATGCAGCCGGCAAGATACTGAAAACCGAAAAACGTTGACAGCACAGAAGATCTTATGGAGATCATTCGAGAAAGAATTCTATCATATCAAATTTCAGACTTGTAGCAGAATCTGTCTGCCATGGTTCGCAACATACACAATACACACAGACGGAAGATGAAGAATATACTTGTATGTTTTTGTCCTATGTTTTTTTTACCTGAGTATTTATCGCAGTGACGTATAGCCTTTACTTTTTTAAATCTTACAGGTAAAATCTCTTACAATATCCATGTTTTCTTACAGGTTTATGCAGCACAAAAGTTGAAATCTTAAATCTGTAAAAAAAAAATAATAACATTAATCACTCCAGCAAACAAAATGAAATCTGTTATATATATTTTTTTTTACTCTAAAAGGTTCTTGAAGAATTTAAATCGTGTACCGATGGATACTGGAACTTCAATCCGATTATATCGAGTTCAAATCCCAGCGCTGGAGATTTTATTCTAGTACCACCACACCAAAGAAAGGCCCCCGGGGGCCCACCACCCCGCCTCTAAAAATGGGTACCGAAAAAAGTCTGGGAAGGTAAGTGTGGCCAGGCGTGACCCACATCAGACTTTCATGTGCCCAAGGTCTTGGAAGTACGGGCAGAAAGCCGTACCCCCGGTATGTCTTAGTGACATTTAAACGGGAGTTTTACCCTTTTTTTTTTTACCGATTAGATGCACAGAATATTTTTGCGAAAAGTAAACTAAATCAAGCAAGAATTAGGAACAAACTAAATGAGGAAGCCAGGGAAACAGCAGCTGGAACTCTCGCAGAACACTTGTACTGGAACAAATGAAGCCATAGTCAACATTACGACATAAAATGGAGGTTTCTTAGAAGTGCAGGAAAACATTTAGTTTTTACATAATAACTAAACCAACATTGTCCTTAATATGACATGGATAACTGATTTAACAGTGGAAAGACAATGGCTGAGAAGAAAAGGGTATTAGACAAAAGAATCATCATCATCATCAAATATTTTGTGTTTGATCAAACTGGTTCCAGCTGCTTTTCATATGCCACGTGGTCAGTTAACAAGAATATTTTATATTTCTCACTCTCTCTCTCACTCACTCATTCTCTCTCTCACTCACTTATTCTCTTTTACTCACTCATTCTCTCTCTTTCTCACTCACTCATTCTCTCTCTCACTCACTTATTCTCTTTTACTCACTCATTCTCTCTCTCACTCACTCGTTCTCTTTTACTCACTCATTCTCTCTCTCACTCACTCGTTCTCCCTCACTCATTCATTCTCTCTCTCACTCTCTCATTCTCTCTCACTCAGTCATTCTCTCTCTCTTTCTCACTTACTCGTTCTCTCTCTCACTCACTCGTTCTCTCTCACTTACTCATTCTGCCTCTTTCTCACTCATTCTCTCTCATTCTCTCTCTCATTCTCTCTCTCACTCATTCTCTCTTAAACTTTAATTTTACGGTGATTGTCACGTTCCATAACTCTGCTTGCTCCTGAAACACTGTATCAGTTGTGGTTGTCTTTTCCTTTAGGTTTTAACATGTTTTTGCCGTTCTGAGAAGAATATGAACAATTCTTCTGAATTATTTCTGAGCTGTGGAATATGGGGATTGGGGGAGGAGGGAGAGAGAGAGAGAGAGAGAGAGAGAGAGAGGAAAAGATAGAGAGAAGAGTAGGAGTAAATTAACAACAGACTCCGGTACTCGACGCAGAATTCAGCAGAATAAGAGGTCAGATAAAGATGGGTATCCTTCCCTTAATTACAACTTTCCCATGAAACAAGTATTCCTATGTATCCAATAAATACTGACGAGGAAAGGAAAATAATGACTTTACATTTGCAGATTTTCAGAAATCCGCAAGACAAAGAAACATAACTTCCACGCCCACAAAGACGTATACACAGTAAACTGGTCAGAAGGATATACTATACATACATATCTTGTCTTCTATCTTTCTGGCGCTAGTTTTCTTTGCAGTCGATGCTGTGACAATGTTGAGACACAGCATCGTGTCGGATTGGGAGCGGGTTATGGGGGCTACTTTTTTCAGTCCCGCTCTGCAGCTACAAAGAAAGGGGTGTACAATGCTTCTTTGGCAGATTCCACCACCACGGGGACTATGGCGATCCCTGGCCCGTTAGCCAGCCTAGACCTGTTGCTAGGGTTACCAACGGAGAGTTGGGACAGGGTCTTCGTCAGCTATGGTTCGCTAATTACCAAAACGGGCAGGGTTTTCCAAAATAAATTATCATACCAAACACAAACAAATTATCATGCCAAACACAAACAAATTATCATGCCAAACACAAACAAATTATCATGCCAAACACAAACAAATTATCATGCCAAACACAAACAAATTATCATGCCAAGCACAAACAAATTATCATGCCAAACACAAACAAATTATCATGCCAAACACAAACAAATTATCATGCCAAACACAAACAAATGCCACCCATTGACATGAAAATACGTGGTGAAATTTTAGAGCATGATAACATATTCTTTTAATAATAATAATAATAAAAAGAAGAAGAATGTAATAATGATGGAATAATGTAATAATAACGGCCATAATAAAACGTAGAAGGAAAATTTGTCAGAGTTTATTAATGCCTAAATTTGCTTTAAATTGAATGAGACAAATGCTTTCCTTCAAGAAAATAAAGCAAAAATGAATTTGACACTTGTCAGGTGTCATTAAGACACGAAACGCTGAATTAGAAAAGAAACATGAGATTCTAGCAGTGTGGAAATGAAGAAAGATGGCATGTGTTTCATGGACAGAAAGAAAATGTGACAAATGAAGTGGTGGAATGTGCGAAAAATGATAAAGAAGAGATGGAAGACCACAGAGAAAGAAAACTTTTATAATATTTTCCATAAACAGGAATCACATAAATTCTCTGAAATGTACTGAGAAGAAATAATATACAGTAGGTAAGCACTTCCAGAATCTGATCACGAAAGACTTTCTCGTGGCTGACAATTACAAGAAAATTTAGAATATCTCCAAGACAACCAACATTCTTTGCGCGAATGGCACATTAAAGAAAACGGCAATAACGATAAATAATAGTGTATTGATGCTAAGTATTAGATAAAACGCCACTAATTCATTTAATATTTGATGCAGTAAGCCAAACAACAAACATTGAATCTGAAATAGATGTAGCTATTGCACCCAACAAAAGTAATTACTTACCAAATGAGAAAAAGAAATCCTAATCTCTAAATTAGACTGAAACCTGTAGAAAGCGTATTTAGAATATGATATACACAGATATGGAATCTCATGAGACACTTTCAGAAGCCGCAAACATAAAAAAAACATAGAGAAGGACAGCATTTCTGTAGATCTATAAAAATAGAGTACATGATTTTCATGGAGCTAAAAATAGCCAATATTTTGCAGAAGCTTCGAAAGTTGCGGTGGAATACCCGAGATATGAAACAGCAGAATTTAATTTCGTCGTACTTAATATCATTTATTAATAAATCCTAAAGAAAGTCTGATGCGCATGATACCTTCACCCAAATGAACCCGGTTCTAAATTTGGAAATAGAAAGCTGAAATGTGAATGTGGCGTTTTGCCATAGGTTTTATTCTTCGCCAATCAAGTTAACTGATTTTTGTTTGTTTCTTGTAGAAGAAAAAAATATACATTTTCTGCGGAGGACGTTCTTAATGCAAAAGATGGTTTCAAGTTTGAGGGAAAAAAGATAGAAATGTTTATTGCAGGGGACATTTTCCTGCCATCAGCATGAGAGTTGTAAGATGAGGAAAATCCTGCATCCTCTTTATTTATTTTTCGTTTCTTCCTTCTTGTTGCGTTATCTTTCTCATTTCTCCATTTATTTTTTTTTCTCCTTCTATTCTGGTAATTTTTGTCGTCTCATATCTTTGTTGTTGTTGTTGTTGCCTGTTTTCACTTTTTTTATGTTTCGTTCTTTCTGTGTCCTGTAAGTTATGATGAATCAGACATTCAGTAATATATCTTCAGTTGCAGTTTAAGACAGAAAACACAAACGTTAGGAGATCTGATCTTTTCATTATGAACATGGTGTGTCAGGAGATCTGATCTTTTCATTATGAACATGGTGTGTCAGGAGATCTGATCTTTTCATTATGAACATGGTGTGTTAGGAGAACTGAGTTTTGCATTATGAACACGATGTGTTACGAGAACTGAGTTTTGCATTGTGAACATGGTGTGTTAGGAGACCTGATCTTTTCATTATGAACATGGTGTGTTAGGAGACCTGATCTTTTCATTATGAACATGGTGTGTTAGGAGAACTGAGTTTTGCATTATGAACACGATATGTTACGAGAACTGAGTTTTGCATTATGAACATGGTGTGTTAGGAGACCTGATCTTTTCATTATGAACATGGTGTGTTAGGAGACCTGATCTTTTCATTATGAACATGGTGTGTTAGGAGACCTGATCTCTGCATTTTGATCATGGTGTGTTATGAAATCTGAACTTTTCAAGGTGTGGGCCTTTAGTGTGACCGATAAGAATAACAAAAATACTATTAAAATGATTCAGTTATGACTGTGGCAATAGAGAGAGAGAGAGAGAGAGAGAGAGAGAGAGAGAGTGCTTAGCAAATGCCACGAACAGCTAATATTTACCTACATAAAAACCGTTCGGGAATGTTCGCCATATCTGTGGCCAGTCTAACTCAAACAATCGTCGTCTAAATACTTGTTTTCTAGCGAAAACTGCGAGTGTAGGACGCCAACTAGACAAGCCTTGCTTACTCTGCTAGAACATCCTTCCATCCAACATAGAAATTATAAACGATACTACTTAACTTCATACACTTCCAGGTCTTGCTTGAATTTGATTACGCGCCTGCCCCCTTAAGTCGACTATTTTTCTCATAGTATCCACAATGAATGTCATTGTATGGTGGCAGAGTAGCCGAAATTATTCTATTACTCGAAATAACCTGGCTGTAACTAATGTATGAGAAGATTAAACAAGCCCCATCATATGTTTTATTTATATATTATAATGCTGAATGCATGGATGAGAGGTTATACATATATACATATATCCTGTTCATTTCACATTTATTTCGTATATAAACTAGTAATAAACTGTTATTGAATGAATGGGCTGGAGTGAAAAGTTGCGTGTTGAAGGACAGAATGTCAGTCGGGCATGCATGCCAATTTCCTCACCTGTTTTCCGCTAGTTCACCTTGGGCTGGGCCTGGCCTTTCCCCCCGTTGTATTTCTTCTTTCTACCTTTCACTAAAAAAAAAACCCTTTGCTTTGTTATTTAACTCAGAATAATTCTTTCAATAATCAGAAACTCGCCAGAGCTTTAGGACTGGTTGAATCACACGTTATTTCACAAAGCTGTGTGTTTAGAATAAAAATAACCGGTGCCGGGTACTGGGTTGTACAGTAGAACATTGTTGAGTATTGTCTGCGCCATTTACGTAGCTCTTTGGTAATTCTGGAACGCTGTTTGTTGGACCTTACAGAAAGCATTTGCCGAAATGTGGCAGGGAAAGACAATTAAGTTGTACATTACGAGGGAAATGAGATGATTTGTTTGTCTCAGAAAGACGTGTTTTCCTTACCATTATGTTATGTTTATATTTCTGTGACTGAAAAGCGCATTGTTACGTCCAAGCTGTTTACGTAAACAGTGAACCCCATCGCATGCATATGTTCAGACAGCTTCTGTTTGCCGTTGTTTCGTTTCACATCTTTATTATGCTCCAGCCTTTTTATACACCACAGTATCACTTTGGGGTTTTTTTTTTTACTTTCTATAAATTAGATTTTTTTTTTTTTTACTTTCTATAAATTAGATTTTTTTTTTTTTTACTTTCTATAAATTAGATTTTTTTTTCTTCTCGAAAATGTTTCCCTACTTTACTGATAACCCAGGGTACATTGCACAGTTGTGTCTTTCCTTCACAGGAAGACAATTACTTCTTTCAGATGTAGTTCTCTCCCTCTTACAAGTTTGTCAGTTACATCCCTGGTTTGAGTTTACCTGGAAAGTATCAGAATTTCAACAAATATTTGCCTGCGCCTGTGGGTGGCTATGTTTCATCACTCTTGCGGGTAAAAGAAAACCTGTTATTTCAACTGACCTAGTAATGACTTCACCCTTGCCCCAGACACTATGTTTAATGCAGAGCACACTTTTTCTCGCCATTTTGCCTGTCAGTTTCTAAAATACGTAATATTCTCTGTACAATAACTTCTGTTCCCGAAATTTCTGTTTTGCTTGCAAATGAAGACTTTAGTCAGTCCTTCAAATATTCTTGATGACCGGTGCTGGGACAATAGACAATGGAATAACAGTGCTTGAAGCCTGCAGATATACCTTTTTAAAATGCAAGTGTATGAACAAAATTTACACCATTTTTAAAATGCAAGTGTATGGACCAAATTTACACCTTTTTTAATATGCAAGTGTATGGACAAAATTTACACCTTTTTAGTATGCAAGTGTATGGACAAAATATACACCTTTTAAATATGCAAGTGTATGGACAAAATTTACACCTTTTTTAATATGCAAGTGTATGGACAAAATTTATACTTTTTTAATATGCAAGTGTATGGACAAACTGTGTTATTCCTTCACTTGCTGCAGACGGTATGCAGTATGTGATTAATTATAAACAATGAAATGGAAGAAGGTTACTGTACCTTGTGTCATATTTGTATTCCAACCTTTTCAATGACAGGTCGATGTCATGCCATGCTTTTATCAACAACATTTCTGCTTTTATTGTTATTATTATATCTTCTTTATCGTCTACTGCACGTATTTATTCTCTAAAATGAGACGCAGAGAAAAATCATTATCGAGTTGTTTCATGAAAGCTAGAATGACAAATAAAACGTGCAACATTTCAACCTATGTGTCTTCAGCTAGTAGCGCATAGAATGTAGCACGAAATAAAAAGATGTAATAACTGCTCTAGATGA